>WNWK01058777.1:0-10358 GCA_009830355.1 Cherax destructor | reverse complement strand
CTACACCTGTTTGAAGAGATAAATTAAAAATGTTACTTAATGGTTCACAGAGTTCCATTTTGCATTCCTTAAGAACCCTTGCAAAAGCTCATCAGGACCCGGCGATTTATTTTGTTTAAGTCGGTCTAGTTGTTTCATAACCATTTCGCTAGTGACTGTGATATTACATAATTTATCTTCTTCTGGGCCTCTGTAAAAATTAATTACTGGGATATTATTAATGTCTTCCTGTGTGAAAACCGAGAGAAAATAATTATTAAAAATAGAGCACATATCATTCTCCTTGTCAGTAAGAGGCCCAAAGTTATTTTTAAGGGGACCTATCTTATCCCTAACTTTTGTTCTATAAACCTGGAAAAACTTTTGGGTTAATTTTTGAATCCCTAGCAACTTTAATTTCATAGTCCCGTTTAGCTTTTCTTATTCCCTTTTAACGTCCCTCTTAATGTCAGTATACTGATTTATAAGATGACCCTCACCTCTTTTTATGCGCCTATAAATTCCTTTCTTCTGCCCTAAAAGATATTTGAGCCTATTATTCATCCATTTTGGGTCATTTCTACTTGATCTAATTTCTTTATACGGGATAAATGTTCTTTGGGCAGCCTGTATAGTGTTAAGAAAACTGTCATATTGATACCTCTTCTTCACCCCAGTCCACAGTTGATAAGTGTTCTCTAAGTCCATTATAATCTGCTAAGCGAAAATCTGGGACCGTTACTGAATTATCCCTACTATCATACATCCATTCAATGCTAAAGGTAATTGACTTGTGGTCGCTTGAGCCGAGTTCCTCTGTAATTTCTAAATTATTAACAAGGGTTTCTTGCTTGCCAGAACCAAGTCAAGTAGGTTATTTCCCTTGTAGGTTCTGTTACAAACTGCTTCAAAAGCAATCCTGAACTACTTCTAAAAAGTCGTTAGATTCTAAATTCCCTGTCAAGAAATTCCAATCAATCTGACTAAAGTTAAAGGCCCCTAGAATTACTACGTTATCGTGCCTTGTGGCCTTAACAATTTCCTCCCAGAGTAGTCTCCCTTGTTCCCTATCTAAGTTTGGAGGACGGTAAACCACGCCTAAAATCAATTTTTCACACCCCTCTGAAAATTCTATCCAGACAGACTCTGTATGTGTTAATTCAGACTTTATACCCGTTTTTATGCAACAATTTAAATGATCATGGACATAGAGTGCCACCCCACCCCCCTTCCCGATACTTCTGTCTACTTGGAACAATTTAAAACCCTGAATGTGACATTCGGCAGGCAAGTCCCGATTTTTCATATTAAACCATGTCTCAGTTATTGCAAAAACATCAATATTACCCGTACTTGCAACTAATCTCAACTCGTCCATCTTATTCCTAGCACTACGACTATTGGTATAATATATATTTTCTAGACCCTCCTTTCTCTTTACCCTTCCTGCTCATCTCTGTTTTTCCACTATACCTATTACTGTCCTTGTCATCTAGTGTCACTAGCTTTCCACTATCCACCTTATTCTGCCTATTACTAGTTCTCCTAGAAATTATAATATTACTACACTGGGACTTCTCTGTTTTCCCCCCAAAACCCATACCACTAACTATTTCTAGTTTAAAGCCCTAACAGCTCCCTCCACTGCAGTTGCCAGTGTTTGTTAATGCAAATGTTTTGAATTGTATTCGTTAGGCATTCATTATGTGTGGTTTACGCAGAGTGGGAGACCACTAGTTATACTGCCGGTTACTTGTTCAGGTACTGGCCTGTCTCCCTCAGTCAGGTAACCTACATGACGTCGATTTACCGAACTTTATCACTCGTGAGTAGGTTCACACACCCTCTCCTGACAAGGAGTAGGTTCACTCACTCTCACAAGAGTAGTCATATGCTCTCTTCTGAGTAGGCTTGGGAAGTTATTCTACCCTTAAGAGGCTATGTTAGTCCCTAGTATGGTTTGAACATTGTCTATTCATCTGCGACTTACGGTGATAACTTGTATTAGCCGAGATTTTGGTCGGTCTTTACTATAACAAAGACTTGTGGATTATTGTGTCTTAAGATAATGTATTTGAAGTTTCGTTTGGTATTTAACACACCTCAGCCTTTATTGAGGCCATAGTCTGTTATTATATTGCGAAACTTTCATATAAAGAACTCATGTCATTGAGTATAATTATTTTATAGAAACACTTACAAGTGAAGTCATATTTCGACTGCTTTCGTATAAAGCGGATCTTGAGGTATTACTCTACAAAAGAGAACTTTGTAACATACACTGAATAATTATTTGAAGTCTTTAATATTAAATGTCACAAATTTTATTTAGTTGGATCAATCTCCTAAAAAATACCCTCATACTAAAATGATTTTCTCTAACGGTGAAAAGACCAAAGCTCAAGTAAATATCTTGTTACAAGGGGGCCACAACTGGCCTAGAGATAAGGTCCTTATTGTAACAGTGTATTTCATCCAGCACTTGTTGGTATATCTCTTGTTGGTGTACCCCTTTCCCAATTCTGAATAACTGGAGTCCTTTCTGTCTCCACTGTAAGTACTTCTTTTAATCTCATGTTGAGCTTCTTACATACTTCTTGGTCATTTCTTGTGAACTCCCCACCATCCTTCCTCAACTTGATTACCTGGTCCTTGACTGTTGTTGTCCTCCTGATGTGGCTATACAACAGCTTCGGGTCAGACTTTACTTTCGATGCTATGTCGTTTTCGTATTGCTGCTGGGCCTCCCTCCTTATCTGTGCATATTCGTTTCTGGCTCTTCCACTAATCTCTTTATTTTCCTGGGCCCTTTGTCTTCTGTACTTTTTCCATTCTCTAGCAAACTTAGTTTTTGCCTCCCAACACATTTGGGTTAACCAAGGGCTCGTTCTGATCTTCCTTAATTTTTATTTTCCTTGGGAACAAACCTCTCCTCTGCCTCCTTGCATTTTCTTTTTATGAAGTCCATCATTTCGTTAACTGATTTTCCTACCAGTTCTCATTCCCACTGAACCTCTTGTAGAAAGTTCCTCATGCTTGTGTAGTCCTCCCCTTTTGTAGTTTGGCTTCTCCCATCCTAATCCTGCTACCCTCTCCACTTGTAACTCTACATAAGAACATAAGAAAGGAGGAACACTGCAGCAGGCCTGTTGGCCCATACTAGGCAGGTCCTTCACATTCCATCCCACTAACAAGATATTTGTTCAACCCAATCTTAAATGCTACCCAAGAAATAAGCTTTGATAATTCGTTTTACTCATGTGCAGTTCCCACTCAAATCCAACCCCTCTCACTCATGAATTTATCCAACCTAAATTTGAAACTACCCAAGGTCCTTGCTTCAATAACCCTACTAGGCAGACTGTTCCACTCATCAACTACCCTATTTCCAAACCAATACTTTCCTATATCCTTTCTAAATCTAAACTTATCTAATTTGAATCCATTATTGCGGGTTCTCTCTTGGTGAGATATTCTCAAGACCTTATTTATATCCCCTTTGTTAATACCCATTTTCCACTTGTATACCTCGATCATGTCTCCTCTCATTCTTTGTCTTACAAGTGAATGTAATTTTAGGGTCTTCATACGGAATATTTCTAATGCTATGTATTAATTTAGTCATTCTACGCTGAATGTTTTCTAACGAATTAATATCCATTCTGTAATATGGAGACCAGAATTGAGCTGCGTAATCTAGGTGAGGCCTTACTAACGATGTATAAAGATGTAATATAACCTCTTGACTTATGTTGCTTACACTTCTTGATATAAATCCCAATAATCTGTTTGCCTTATTACGTACGCTTAGGCATTGCTGTCTTGGTTTAAGGTTGCTGCTTACCATAACCCCCAAGTCCTTTTCGCAATCTGAATGGCTAAGTTCTACGTTATTTAACTTATAAGTGCTTGGGTTATGGACACTCCCGAGCTTCAGAACCTTGCATTTATCTACATTGAACTGCATCTGCCACTTTTCTGACCAGGAATTGAGTTTGTCTAAATCCTCCTGAAGTTCTCTGACATCAACGTTAGAATCAATTATCCTACCTATCTTCGTGTCATCGGCGAATTTGCTCATATCACTAGTAATTCCCTCATCAAGGTCATTGATATATATTATAAACAACAACGGGCCTAAGACTGATCCCTGTGGAACACCATTTGTTACAGATCTCCACTCGGATTTAACCCCATTTATGCACACTTCTGCTTCCTATTGGTGAGCCATGACTCGATCTATGACAGCACTTTTCCCCCAATGCCATGAGCTGCCACTTTCTTTAACAGTCTCTGGTGCGGTACTCTATCAAAAGCCTTACTAAAATCTAAATAAACAATATCGAATTCTTTATCGTGATCAACAGCCTCAAAAGCTTTACTAAAGAAGGTTAATAAATTAGATAGGCAGGAACGGCCCCTCGTGAATCCATGCTGAGTATCATTATTCAAATTATGGTTATCTAAATAGCTTCTAATAATATCAGCTATAATTGACTCTAGTAATTTGCCTACAATTGAGGTCAGGCTTATTGGGCGGTAATTTGATGGTAGTGACTTGTCCCCTGCTTTAAAAATAGGAAATACATTAGCCATCTTCCACATATTAGACACTACACCTGTTTGAAGAGATAAATTAAAAATGTTAGATATTGGTTCACAGAGTTCCATTTTGCATTCCTTAAGAACCCTTGCAAAAAGCTCATCAGGACCCGGCAATTTGTTTTGTTTCAGACGGTCTACTTGTTTCATAACCATTTCGCTAGTGACTGTTATATTACATAATTGATCTTCTTCAGGGACACATTATTAGTGTCTTCCTGTGTGAAAACAGAGAGAAAATAATTATTAAAAATAGAGCACATATCATTCTCCTTGTCAGAGTTATTTTTAAGGGGACCTATCTTATCCCTAACTATTGTTCTATAAACCTGGAAAAAACTTTTTGGGTTAGTTTTTGAATCCCTAGCAACTTTAATTTCATAGTCCCGTTTAGCTTTTCTTATCCCCTTTTTAACGACACTCTTGATGTCAGTATACTGATTTATAAGATGACCCTCACCTCTTTTTATGCGCCTATAAATTCCTTTCTTCTGCCCTAAAAGATACTTGAGCCTATTATTCATCCATTTTGGGTCATTTCTACTTGATCTAATTTATTTATATGGGATAAATGTTCTTTGGGCAACCTGTATAGTGTTAAGAAAGCTGTCATATTGATAGCTCTCTTCGTTACCCCAGTCCACAGTTGATAAGTGTTCTCTAAGCCCATTATAATCTGCTAAGCGAAAGTCTGGGACTGTTACTGAATTATCCCTACTATCATACATCCATTCAATGCTAAAGATAATTGACTTGTGGTCGCTTGTGCAGAGTTCCTCTGTAATTTCTAAATTATTAACAAGGGTTTCCTTGTTTGCCATAACCAAGTCTACTATGTATTCAAAGCTTAGAACCACATGATCACTGCCTTGCCTTGAATTTAGTCATTTTTCAATCTTCACCACTTCTTTTAAAGGCCATACGCCTATCGTGTGAGTGATTTAGCGAGCAGGTTGTAACTGTATTTATTTATTCATTTTAGCTTGGTTTTGTCGGCGTGGGTCATCAGACTCGGGCGAGGTTAAGATAAGGACAGAAAGGATCTGGCAAAGATCCTGAGCAATTAACTTGACTAACAGCATACCCTGGTTACTCCACCCTTCCACATTTAACCGATCACCCCAGCCAGCTACACACCCAGCTACCCAGTATAACTACGCCAGTGTTCCTGGTGTCTTGTCGGGCTATTCAACGTCTTCAACACTGTGCTAATCAGAGGATAAGTTTACCTCTTGGCAGCATCGTATTGTGTAAACCGTAGTTTGTGAGTCACGACCAGCTGTAACCCCCTTCCCCCATCTTCGACAACTGTTTTGAGTTCCAAGAACAAGTCAAAGCTCTGTGTCAAGAACATGTGCACAATACCCTATTATACCCCACGACATCTGTGTACAAATTAGCTTTGAAATCACGGATTATTTATGTATTTCATTTTTCATTTTTCGTTCAAGTAGCATTAATTCTCATGTTCAATTGTTTTACATTTTCGCGTGCATTCTAATAATAGTGTTTATCTTTGTATGTTATTATTATATTTTCCACTATTTATTTACATAAGGAGGAGCCAGCTTTGTCAAACCCTTACCATCTGACAGGGCTGAGTAAGCCTTCACACTACTCAAAGTGAATATGAGGTCCAGTCTTGCTGGTTCATCCTCACCTCCCTCTGTTAGTGTTCCTAACATGTTGATGCATGAGGTTTTCCAGTACCACATCCATCATCTTGGCTCTCCATGTTTTGGGACCCCCATGTGGCTTCAGGTTTTCCCTGTCAATCTCCTTGTGATTGAAATTACCCATAACTAGTAACTTTGCTCTTCTCTTGTGAGCTCTTCTGGCCACTTCAGCTAATGTCCACCATTGCTCTGTTGCTCTCTTCATATTCTTCCCTTGGCCTCCTGCAGTTCTGTGGCAGGTTGTACATCACTGCAATTACCACTTTAGGGCCTCCAGACTGAACTGTTCCTACTATGTAGTCTTTTTCGCCCATTCCATCCATTCCTTCCATTTCCACAAATCCCCACCGATTTTTTTATGAGCAGTACAACTCCTCTCCCTCTGCTCCCTCTTTCCTTAGGATCTAATATCGAGTGGAAAAATTGCATCTGTTATCAACCCAGTGAGTTTATGTGAGTGCTATGATGTCCTAGGATGTTTCCTTGATTCATTCATGTCACTCCTCACATTTATTTGCTATTCCATCCACGTTTGTATACCAAACCTTCAACTTCTTTTCTAAAACTGTGGTCTTGGGGATACAGTGGGGTTGGGGAAGTGGGAGACCTGGTGAGGAACTATGGGAGGTTTATGTAAAGGTGGAGTTTGTGATGAATAGGGTGGGGGCAGTGGGTGAAGCATCTGGGTTTTGGGTTAGTTTGCTTGGTTGCATTGGGGTTGTCAGAGTTGAGGGCCTTCTATAGGTGGGTCTGAGTGAGGTTGTATTTGATCTTCCTCCTGAGTATGGGTTCTCCTGCCTATCTCCGTCTTTGTCTCTCTTTCCTCCTTGCATCTTTGTACCCTCTCTTTCATTTTCTGTCATTCTTGTGTTCTTTCGTGGTCGTGGTACACCCTCCAGTATGCCAATATGTCCCTTAGTCGTGTTTTCTCCTGCAGGATCCTGTTTCAGTCCTATTCTGCATTGAAAATCACTTTGACTAGCCGGATTCTTCCTCTTGTAAACCCCCCTATTCTCAGAAAATTTGTAAGCTGGCTCATGTCGTCCTTTTCTGTTGCTTTCATGATGCTTGCAATTGCTTTTTTCTCCCACTGTTTTCTTTCTTTGTAAGTTTCCCCTTCAACTTCCTGGAGCCCATGAACAAAGATGACATCTCCCTTTCATTTTCCCACTGCATTTCCCATTGTAACCCAAAATTCGATTTAGTTGCCTCAATCACAGCTTTCTTTTCTTCAATCTCTTCTCTGTCTGTTGTCCCTCTTCCCAGTGGTCTGTCATTTTTCCTTCTCATAATTTCCTGGGCACTGCTGTGGTCTGATAGGGCCTTTGCATATAGGTTAACTCTTTAATTTTCTTCAGTCCCCTCGTATGTTTCTGGTGTGCTTCTTTTCTTTTCCCTGGATCCACGGTGGTCTGATAGGGCCTCTGTGTACAGTGTAACACCTTTTTTCCCTACAGTCCCCTTGTCTGTAGCTGCTGTAGCAGTTCCTCATGTCCTGACTGTTTTGCTCTTTGGTTCTTCAGAGTGTTTCAGATTTTTTAGTTCCTCTTCTGCTGTGGCTTGTAGTTCCCATTTCCAGCTCTCTGCAGCTATCCTCTCCTCCATTTTCTGAAGCTCTTCTAGTTTCCTTCCACACTCTTGTTCCCTTTCCATGAGTTCTGCTACCCAATCTTCCTTCCCAGACTCATCCTTCACTCCCATGATTTTCTGTCCTGCTCTCTGGCAACCCATTTTTTTGTTACTTTCAGAATGAAAAGCTTATGTATTTTTGTGTGGTCGTTTGTGATGTGTGTTTGTGAGTGAGTGTATGTCAGTGTGTGTGAGACTCACCTAATTGTACTCGCCTAATTGTGGCTGCAGGGGTCGAGACTCGGCTCCTGGCCCCGCGTCTTCACTGACCGCTACTGGGTCCTCACTCTTCCTGCTCCATGAGCTTTATCATACCTCGTCTTAAAGTTATGTATGGTTCCTGCCTCCACTACATCACTTGCTAGACTATTCCACTTCTTGACTACTCCCTTTGACTTATCCGAGCCTGTACTCACCTAGTTGTACTCACCTAGTTGTGGTTGCAGGGGTCGAGTCACAGCTCCTGGCCCCGCCTCTTCACTGGCCGCTACTGGGTCACTCTCCCTGCGCCATGAGCTTTATCATACCTCTTATTAAAGCTATGTATGGAACCTGCCTCCACTACATCGCTTCCCAAACTATTCCACTTCCCGATCACTCTGTGACTGAAGAAATACTTCCTAACATCTCTGTGATTCATCTGAGTCTTCAACTTCCAACTGTGTCCCCTTGTTGCTGTGTCCCATCTCTGGAACATTCTGTCTTTGTCCACCTTGTCAATTCCTCTCAGTATCTTATATGTCGTTATCATGTCCCCCCTATCTCTCCTGTCCTCCAGTGTCGTAAAGTCGATGTGTGTGTGTGTGTGTGTGTGTATTCACCTAGTTGTGGTTGCAGAGGTCGAGTCATAGCTCCATTCCCCGAATCTTCACTGATCGCTACTAGGTCCTCTCTCTCAGTGCTCCATCAGCTTTATCAAACTTTGTATTAAAACTATGTATGGTTCCTGCCTCCACTACATCACTTCTCACACTATTCCACTTCCTGACAACTCTGTGACTGAAGAAATATTTCCTAACATCCCTTGGACTCATCTGAGTCTTCAACTTCAAATTGTGACCCCTTGTTTCTGAGTCCCCTCTCTGGAACATCCAGTCTCTATCCACCTTGTTTATTCCACTCAGTATTTTGTATGTCGTTATCATGTCTCCCCTAACCCTCCTGTCCTCCAGTGTTGTCAGGCCGATTTCCCTTAACCTTTCTTCGTAGGAAGAACTAACCTTGTCGCAACCTTTGCACTTTCTCTAATTTCATGACGTGCTTGACCAGGTATGGGTTCCAAACTGGTGCTGCATACTCTAGTATGGGCCTGACGTACACGGTGTACAGTGTCTTGAACGATTCCTTACTTAGCCTATACTCTGTCTGCGGTCTTCTATGCCAGTCCCCGATCTTCATGACTTTGCATTGGCGGGGTTAAATTCGAGAAGCCAGTTGCTGGACCACGTGTCCAGCCTGTCCAGGTCTCCTTGAAGTCCTGCCTGATCGTGTGCGTGTGTGTGTGCGTGTGCGTGTGTGTGTGTGTGTGTGTGTGTGTGTGTGTGTGTGTGTGTGTGTGTGTGTGTGTGTGAAAAT
Organism: Cherax destructor; assembly: GCA_009830355.1. Lineage (NCBI taxonomy): Eukaryota > Metazoa > Arthropoda > Malacostraca > Decapoda > Parastacidae > Cherax > Cherax destructor. The sequence continues at coordinate 897 of WNWK01058777.1, read as the reverse complement.
ATTAAGGCATAAGAACATAAGAACATAAGAAAGGAGGAACACTGCAGCAGGCCTGTTGGCCCATTCTAGGCAGGTCCTTCACATTCCATCCCACCAACAGAATATTTGTTCAACCTAATTTTCAATGCTACCCAAAAAATAAGCTTTGATAATTTTATTTACTCATGTGCAATTCCCACTCAAATCCAACCCCTTTCACTCATGAATTTATCCAACCTAAATTTAAAACTACCCAAGGTCCTTGCTTCAATAACCCTACTAGGCAGACTGTTCCATTCATCAACTACCCTATTTCCAAACCAATACTTTCCTATATCCTTTCTAAATCTAAACTTATCTAACTTGAATCCATTATTGCGGGTTCTCTCTTGGAGAGATACCCTCAAGACCTTATTTATATCCCCTTTGTTAATACCCATTTTCCACTTGTATTCCTCATTCTACGTCTTACAAGTGAATGTAATTTAAGGGTCTTCAATCTTTCTTCGTAAGGAAGATTTCTAATGCTATGTATTAATTTAGTCATTCTACGCTGAATGTTTTCTAACGAATTTATGTCCATTCTGTAATATGGAGACCAGAACTGATCTGCGTAATCTAGGTGAGGCCTTACTAATGATGTATAAAGCTGTAATATAACGTCTGGACTTCTGTTGCTAACACTTCTTGATATAAATCCCAGTAATCTATTTGCCTTATTACGTACGCTTAGGCATTGCTGTCTTGGTTTAAGGTTGCTGCTTACCATCACCCCCAAGTCCTTCTCGCAATCTGTATGGCTAAGTTCTACGTTATTTAACTTATAAGTGCTTGGGTTATGGACACTCCGAGCTTTAGAACTTTGCATTTATCTACATTGAACTGCATCTGCCATTTTTCTGACCAGGAATTGAGTTT
>WNWK01058776.1:0-10358 GCA_009830355.1 Cherax destructor | reverse complement strand
CAGGGACCGCCAGGCAGCTGTCAGGTGCCCAGGAGTGTGCACTCACCCTGCCAACACCCGCATGTTGATGTCCAACCGGGGGGCCCAGGGGGGAACAACCAACACCCCTCCCAGCAGACAGAGGTGACAGCTGCCGGCCTTCACCTTTACAGAGGGTTTGGGGATCGCAATAAAATTGGGCCCACCAGGACGTTGACACGCCCCCGGGCAGCCCCCCGGGCCAAGCGGAGCGTTGCCCTCTTGACCTCTTGGGGGGAGGGTAAATTGGGCTCCTGCAAGCAGCAGATCCTGATGCAACCTGCTGCTGTTTGAATGGCTCCCCTTTGTCCGCCGAAGAGGGACAGGCATCTAGAAACATCTTTGTTGGGGCAAGGGATGCATTACTCTGTAATTTGTTCATGATTGTAACCATGTATGGACGTTTTTAGACATTACCTTTGTAACTTGTCATGATTGTGACCAGCTCTACCGGGAGCTCATTATTTTTGTAACTTGTCATGATTGTGACCATACTTAGTTCATTCCCGCTGTAACTTGTTCATATCAAAATTTTGGGCCCAACCCTGGACCCATTATGTACCTCTGTAATTTTTTGACTACCCCACAGGAGGGGTATGGGTGCATAATAAAGATATTAAATAAACAATTTTACACCTGCTGTCCCTGTTCACCTAGTAGTAAGTAGGTACCTGGGTGTTAGTTAATGCTGTCACTGTTCACCTAGCAGTCAGTAGGTATTTTGGTGTTAGTCACTTTACACCGCGTCACTGTTCACCTAGCAGCCCCCCAAGGAAGGTTCCCTTGACTTTGGGTTTGGGGCTTTGATCTGGGGAATTGGATCTGTGCCCCGGTTCCCGAATTAAGAACATAAAAAAGGGAGGAACACTGCAACGGGCCCTATGGCCCATACTGGGGTTCCATGTCAAAACCAACCCACCAAAAAAAATTTTTGCCCACCCCATCCCCAGCGGCACCCCGCAACCTTCCCAACCCCCCAAGTCCCGCTCAAATCTAACCCCTCTCATAAGATTACAGAAGGAAATAAAATGGCAGGCCAAAAAGGCCCACACTAGGCAGGTCCCCCTCAAACCCAAACCAATCCCACAAAAAAACACCTTTCCAACCCAACTTTTACCCATCCTTAACAAGCTCCGATTCAGGGACACCAAAGAGGAACTGAAGGAGTGAAGCACCCGGGCCATACCAGGGGACTGATGGAGGGAAACACCCGGGCCATCACCCGGGCACTGAAGGAGCCAAACACCTTGTCCATCACCAGGGGACTGGGAAAGGGAAACCAAACACCTGGTCCATCACCAGGGACGAAGGGAAAGAAGCACCTGGTCCATCACCAGGGGACAAAGGGCCGAAGCACCTGGTCCATCACCAGGCACTGAAAGGGGCCAAACACGGGTCCATCACCCGGGGCTGAAAGGGGAGCACCTGGGGCCCTCCCAAGGGGACTGATGGAGCCGAAGCACCCGGTCCATCACCAGGCACGAAGGAGCGAAGCACCTGGTCCATCAAGGGCACTGAAGGGCCGAAGACCCGGTCCATACCGGGGATGAAGGGCCGAAACACCGGTCCATCACCCGGGCACTAAAGGGGCCGAAGCACCTGGGCCATCACCCGGGGACTGAAGGTAAGCCTGCCTCTGACACCCCACAGGCGCGCTAATCCTACGGGTTTAGCGCCCCGATTAAAATTTAATTTCACCAGGCGTGGTGCCCTGAAAGATTACACCCATTTTTCACCCAGCAGGGGGACCTGAATAGGAGGGGGGGTTCGCACCGGGAACTTGACCTAATTTTCCCCAATTTTCCCATAACCAGTGACTTTCAATATAGTAAATTATGCGCATGGTCTGATGTTGTACTAAGAAAAAAAAAATTATTATCAAAACCGGGAAGCAGGACTCGATCCAGGGAAACTGTCAGTTGCCTTTACAAACCCAACAACAACTTGGTTGAAATTACTTCCATTTTTTCATTGAAAACGTGGATCTTTTTAAAGAATATATATATATATTTTTTATATATGTACTTCTTAAACTTAATATGTGTATATTTTCCCAAGAACAGGTTGCCCTTTTTGTATTAAAAATCGGGAACTAATGGACTATTTTTCGGTGCCCCATTATATAATAATAATAATTTTATAATGAAAAACTTTTTTTTACAAGAATGTACAAGTTATACAGCCCATAGTTAACACCAGTGACATGCTTTTATATAGAAAGTCCCTTGTTATGAGAGCAGGGGAAATTGGGTTAAATTTTTGTCCCAGGATGGACCCACACCAGTCCACTAACACCCGGCCCCATTTACTGCTGGGGTGAACATTGAACAATAGGTGTCTCAGGGGAACACGTCGGGATGTTTACGAGGGGCATTGCCCCCGGCCCTGAGTGGGCAGCTCAGCTGACATGCCATTTTCTAAGAACCCTTAATTTGACAAATTTAAACCCTAAAAACCCCAACCTAACATTTGTTTTTTGGGGGGGCCCCACTGTATGTTTACCGGGGAGTTTCCTGGAGAAATTAGGGTAAACGCCCCACGGCCCGGTTTACCAGGCCTCATTTTGGGGACCAGAGCCATCAACCAGGCTGTTACTGCTGGCTGCCCCAGTCCAACAAACCAACCCCCGGGTGGAAAACCCTTTAGGCCTGTCCGGCCGTTGAAGACACCCGGGTTTGTTGGTAACCCCCTGATGTATGTGGGAGGCAGTTGAACAATTTTGGGGCCCCCTACATTATTGTGTTGTCCTCAACGTTAGTGGCCCCCCTGTTTCATTGGGGATGTTCACCCTCCCAGTTTTTTGTTTGGGATGATTTTCTGTGCAAGTTTGGTCTTAACCCCCAAATTTTTCCATGTTTTAAAATTTTTTCCCTCCCCCTATTTAGAACAGGTTTGGAACTTTTGCCCCAGGTTGGGGGTTTATGATTTTGGGGGGGTGCCCCCCAAGCCCCAACCCGCCTAAAAGGGGCCTATTTAGAAAAAAGAACAAGCTTTTAAAGGAAAAAGGGGCTTCCCCTTTTTTTTGGGCCCCAACCCACCCTTTCATTTTTCAAAAGAAAATTTTTTTAATGGCTTGAAGGGGTTTTTCAAAACCCCCTTTAATTTTTTCGCTTGCGGGGCGGGAAATTTGTTTTTCCCAAAAATTTTTCCCCTTCACGTTTTTTCGAGAATTGTTTTATCATTCCTTTTTATTCTTTAAAGATTTTTTATGTCGCTTAAAACCCAGCGTTCAACGGTGACCTGCCTGTGCACTGCAAAGGGACACAGCACTGTGGGGTTTTATCCCTGTCATATGAATGAGTGGGTGGGAAAAAAGAGGCCTTTTTTGGAAAGAGCCCCGGGTGCCCGATTTTTTGGACATACCTTTTTGGCCTTAGGAAAATCCCCTTCCCCCTTTCCGTTATTCCCTTTTTCCCCTTTTTTTTTTTAACAACCCCAAAACTTTCAAAAACTTGGGATTAAATCTGCATTCTGTTTATTTGAAATTTTAGTGGTCCTGGGGGGCCCAAAACCCATGCTTTCCCCCGGGTGTCCAATTTATGGGTCGATTTTAGGAACCCGATTTTTGATATGGGGTACACTGGTCTGGTTCTTTTATTTCTGCCCCCCCGAGCGGGGTCGTGTTTTTGTGGTTTTTAGTGTCCCTGCTTCCTCTCCTAAGATGGCAAAAAGCTTTTTTTCCTGATGAAAGGGGCCATGGTGCCCCAGGGAGGGCAAATTTTTTTTTTCCTTTCGGGCATTTCTTGGGGGTGAAAGGCATGCCTGTCAAATTTGTGGGATTTCAAAAAATTTATTTAGGTTTTTTTTCATCTGGTTTGCCTAAATTTTTTAAGGACAGGTACATATAAATAAGTTACATAAAAATCCCCAAAACCCAAACCAGAATGAGAGTCAAACCCAAAGAATTTTTATTAGAGACAGAATTTGGTGGACACTACCTATCTGATATTTTCCTGCCCCGAATGACTTTAAAAGGGGATAAATGACATGCCCATGCACCCCCCGGGCCCAAACCCTGGAACTCCATTCATCAAGAACCAAGAAGCCCTATCAGGTTTTCATCCTATGGGGAGGGGATACACTTGCCCCCGTTTCTAAAAAAAAAGACATACCCCCCCCCAAAAGGGGGCCCGTAAAGCAATAGCAAAGAACTTTAGACCAATAGGGGTAACGCCCATATCATAAAAAAACTTTGAAAGGGTTCTAAGAAGCAAGATTCCCCTCATCTAGATATCTATCAGTTACACAACCAGGCAGCATGGGTTTAGAGCAGGTCGCTCCTGTTTCCCCAACTATAGACCACTACGACAAGGTCCTGGATGCCTAGAAGACAAACAGAATGCAGATGGATTTTTAAAAAGCCTTTGACAAGTGTGACCTGGGAAAGAAAAAAAAGGGGATAAAGGAAAAAAGGGAAAAAGTTGGTAGATGGATCTAAATTTCCAACAAATAGAACACAAAGAGAATAACAGAGAAAGTCTGGGGGGCAGGTAAAAAAGTCTGTTCCACAAGGCAAGTACTCGCTCCCATCTTGTTCCTCATCCTCTTTGCAAACGGGGATAAAAACACAGTGCCGTGTTTTCCTTTGCAGATGACACCCCTGCATGACAGTGTCCCCCCTTGAAGACACTGCAAGGGTCCAGGCAGACATCAACCAAATCTTTAAATGGGCTGCAGAAAAAATATGAAATTCAAATGAGAAATTTCAATTTGATCCCATATGGAAAAGGGGGGAAATTAAAAATTTTGGGGTATGTATAAAATAAATTTCAAACAAATAGAGTGAAAAAAAATGTCAAAGACCTGGGGGGATATGCGAGGATCTCACCTTCAAGGACCATAACATTGTAACAATCCAAACTGCTAGAAAAAAGACAGGATGGATAATGAGAACCTTCAAAAAAAAGGGTGCCAAGACCATGATGACACTCTTCAGGTCACTTGTTCTATCTAGGCTGGGAAAACTGCTGCCCCTAACAGCACCTTCAAGGCAGGTGAAATTCCTGACCTTGAAAAAGTGCAGAGAACCTTCATGGCACACATAATTGTGATAAACCACCCATTACTGGGAACCGGGTTTCCTAAACCTGTACTCCCCGAATGGGCAGGAGATTAGTAAGTAAGTTTATTCAGGGATAAAAAATACAGTTACAAAATTATCACATAGCAGATTGTAGAGAACCAGGGTAACCCAAAAAAAATGGGGGTGACATGATTAAAATACAGTGGACCCCTTAAAGAAATTAATCCGGGCCAGGGGCTATTACTTAATCTGAATTTTTTATCTGAAACCTTATTTCCCCTAAGAAATAAAAATACAATTAATTGTCCCCAAAAAAAAATCACTCAAAAAAAAAAAAAAAAAAGATTTACTTACCCCTTTTTTGAAGACAAGCATCTGAAGGGAGTTTGACAGGGGGAGGGAAGGTTGGGAAAGGGGAAATTCCAAAAGGACTTCAGGTAACAAGTCCCTCTGGGGGTTTCTTCCTTTTTTCTTTTTAAAGCATGCCCGCAACCCCTGCATGCCCCACACTCCCCTGCCTGCTAAACCCCCGCATGCCTGCCCCCCTGCATGTCACACCCCTGCATGCCCACACCCCTGCATGAATGCTACACCCCTGCATGAATGCTACACTCCCTGCATGAATGCTACACTCCCCGCATGAATGCTACACTCCCTGCATGAATTTCACCCCCATGCCTGCTACACCCCTGCATGCCTGCTACACCCCTGCATGCCTGTTACACCCTTTTGCATGAATGCTACACTCCCCGCATGAATGCTACACCCCCGCATGAATGCCACTCCCCCAAATGCTACATCCCCGATGAATGCTATCCCCGCATGAATGCTAAACCCCCGCATGAATGCTACATCCCGCATGAATGCTACACACTGCATGAATGCTAACCCTGCATGAATGCTTTCACTCCCCGCATGAATGCTACACTCCCCGCATGCCTGCCCCTCCCTGATGCCTGCCACCCCCGCATGCCCTACACTCCCTGCATGCCTGTAATCCCCATGCCTGCCCCCTCCCTGCATGAATGCTACACTCCCCCGCATGAATGCTACACCCTGCATGAATGCTACACTCTGCATGAATGAATCCCCGCATGAATGCTACACTCCCGCATGAATGCACATCCCCGTGAATGCGCAACCTGAATGCTACACCCCTGCAAATGCTACACCTCATGAATGTACCTCTGCATGAAGCTACACTCCCGCATGCTGCTACCACTGGGTGCCACTAGGAAGCTTTTTTGGACCCAGGGGATTTTTTTCACAGTGACAATCAAAACCAAAAAAAAGACACCAAAAAATTTGGGAATTTTTTGAAAGACCCGCTAGGAAAGTTCTCTAAATGGAAACAACGCCACTGGCCCCGCTTGCGCGGAGCAGGCGGACACGCTAATCCCTTTTCGGTAACCGAGGAATTTTTTCCCAACCTTTCCCAAAAGCTTACTTTTTCCAAATTTTCGAACGGACCTTCGAACCGAGGGGCCACTGTATATACTTGGAAAACCTAGAGGGATTAGTACCAAACTTAAAACAAAATCACCCTACAAAGCAAAGACTCAAAAAGATGCAACATCCCCCCGAAAAGCAGGGGTGCCACTAGGTTAAAGACAAACAAAAGGTCAGGGCCCCAAAACGTTCAATTTCCTCCCCGGGATACATAAGGGGGGTTACTGATAGACCCCCGGGTGTCTTCGCGGACTAAGGCACCAAAGTTGGGCCAAGCCGGGCTGTGGGTTTGTATGTTGGGTTTGCAGCCAGCAGTAAAACCTGGTTGATCAAGCCCGATAAACCCTGAGGCCTGGTCACAGATCCTGGGGGGGTTGACCCCCGGGAAATCTCTCCAGGTAAACTTCAGGTAGCAGCAATGGGGATTACCAGATAACCAAAAAAACAAAGTGACATTTTATTGGGGTCCAATCCTCTACCCTGGGTTAAAAAACCCAACAAATCTTATCTTTCTATTAATCTTTAAAAAACCCTTGGGAGATACAATTGAATAAAGTAACTGAGCATTTACATGAACAAAAAAGGAAAATTTTTGTATTCAAGAAATTATTTTCCCCCCTTTTCATGTATATCATCTTGGGGGGCTTCGTGGCAATGGCAACAACCAATTAGAAGAACCAGGCAGTGCCATAGCAAAGAGACCGTATGGCATACCTCAGGTCATCAGTTTTTTGTCCGATCTCCCCAAACCCTTTTCCGACACAAGAGGGTGTTTGGAAGTGAATAAGAGTTGTTTTTAAAAAAAATACCCAATCAAGTCAGGTGTTTGTTGCTGAAAATTTTCTTGACAAGAAATTTTGTTTACCCTTTTAAATTATGCCCCACCATAAATTTTTTCTTAAATTATTTTAACTTGTACTAGCTTTAGACAAAGACTAATTTTTATATTTTTTGTTTTGGATATGACCATGCTGTGTCCCTAGCATAAGATTGGGGAACACTGCAGCTTTGTGATGTTGGTCATGTTAGGGAGGTGAAACTCACACCAACCACCCCCACCATATACCTGTCCAAACTATTTTTAAACCCAAAAGTTTTTGTTTAGTGATACTTCCTGGGGGTTCCACTCATCTACAACTCATTCCCCAAAACCAAAATTTCCCCATATCTTTTTTTATCTAAATTTATCCAAATTGATTTAGCTGCTAGTAATGTTTGAAGACACTTTTAGCTTTTATTTATTTTAATACTATATTTTTTTTTAAAATCCCATCTCCCACCCAAAACAGGGTGACCCAAAAAAAAAGAAAAAAAAAAGAAAAAAACACTTTCATTATCATTCACCACTTTCACCATCACCATACATAATCACTGTCTTTTCAGAGGTGCCCAGATACTAAAATTTTGATAGTCACCCAAAAATGCCAATATCCCCAAAACCCCTCTTTTTAAAATGCAGGCATTGTACTTTCCCCTTTCCAGGACACAAGTCCAGCTAACTGGTTTTCCTGAATCCCACACAAATATTCCCCGTTCCCCCCAACAGCTCGCAGGTCCAAAATCCCTTCGTTCCGTTTACCCTATCTAACACGCTCATGCACGCTTGTGGAAGTCCAAGCCTCGCCCCAAAACCTCCTTTACCCCCCCCCTCCAACCTTTCGGGACCCTTCCCCTTTTTTTTTCCCTTTGTACACTTTGATCAAACAAAAGATATTCAGTCTATCTGTGGGGGAAAGCTTGATACATGGGGCAACTTCGAATCCTTTTCTGTATATTTACAGCACATTTGTCCATTTCATAATGTGGAACCAGAACTGAGCTGGAAACCTAAATGAGGCCTTATCAAATGTATATAAAGTTGAATTACTGTAAAACCCTATTATTTCATTATTGATGGTACATTTTGAGGGAAGCCAAGAATCCTATCAGCAAATTATTGGAGCACTTAAACATTGTTTTTTTGGTTTTAAAATTTTCTGCTAACAAGAGCTAAATATTTTTTTCATTCAGTTTGACTAAGCTCTATATTATTTAGATTATACGATAAGTTCTTTTTTCTAGGGTTAGAACCTTGCATTTGTTCACATTGAACCCATCTGGAACCGAGATCCACTACTAATAAAGAAATAGAAATTTTTTTATTATAGTAATAAAAAAACGCTAAACCTAAAGGGCTACAAAAAAGAGACTTGACATAGCTGTGCTTCTGCTGCATTAATGGTTAAAGGAATATTAAGAGGATAAAAAAAGGGGGTAGGGTAGCATAAGCATATTTTAATGGGGTATGCAGTTTTTCAAGGGTGGCCAGGGGGAGGACCTGTTTTAGGGATTGTTTAGTGAAAGGCAGTGTGTATATTATATTTATTCATTTCCGGGGAATGAAAGGACATGAGGTTTGATCCAAGAAAGAGGAGAATAGCCCACCCTTTTCAAGAGCCCTTAATCAAGGTATTTCCCTTCATGAAACTGTGGGGACTTGTATCACCAATTGTAGGCAGGGGTATTCTATCGGGGCCCCCCAGTATGACTAGTATGTATTGATAAGGAATTATTATAATTATAATCAAATGAAGTGCAAACCCCAAGGGGGAAAGGAAAATTTGAATTTTACCTTTTTTTCCTTTATTTCCAAAGTACAGGTAAAAAACCCAAAATTAAAAACAAAGGGAAGGGTTCAAAATTTTTGACTTTTGTTTAAACTATCATTTAGAAATAAACAGTATGTGAGTAAAATTTTATTATTGGTGTTGATTATTTTTATGCTAATTTGATTTTTTCGAGATACAAATTAGCATGATAAGTTTAGTTAATGCGAGCTTAATACAATGTTATTAAAATTTAAACCAAAACGAAGATTTTTTCTCAGGTTCATCGGCTTTTGCTGGCTGAAGCTCACCAGTGTTTGACGAAGCTGTATGGTCCCTTGGCAGAGGAGGGGAAATTTTACCTGGCTGATGACCTCCTAAACTTTTGACTTTCCTGGAGAAACACTGTGCAAAATCAGTCTATCAGATGTAGAAATGGCAACCCAGATATACAGTCTGGCAAACAAGTATCAACTTGATGCCTTTTTATATATGTAACAGTAAGTCTTTTGCATTGTTTTATACGGTACTTTTACCCTACCCCTGTCAAAAAAGGTTTTGAACTTGTCAAATAAATGCAGAGATCGGTGCCACACTGCCCTGCATTTTTAAATTTCCGAAAAAAGCTAATGTATTGGAGGAAATTTATTATATTTTTTAAAAAAACACACACATAGATCTCAGTTCAGTGACAAACTTTAATTTCAGCTTATGGGTATGTTTGGTTTTTAGGAAAGCATAGAACGCCATTTTTCATTGATCACTGACTCCAATATTGTTCCATTTTGTTGTTTCTGAGACAAAATTAGCCCTTTTTTCTACTCCCCCGTTTTTCTTGATTTTAAATCCTGCATTTTTATTTACTATTTTTTTTAAAAACCTTTAAGCTTCCCTCTTCATAGAATGGACCCCCGGGCGTACACCTCCAAACTCGAACAATTATATAAGTGTATTTTTGTAAGAGTTTTTGTGGTATTTTGGGGGGCTGAAACTACTAATCTAATTTCATGTTTCCATGGGAACAAATTCGCGAACGGCACCCCAACAGCACTGGGAAGAATTTTCAACGAAACCAAGGTCCACTGTACTGGTATGTTAATACGCATTTTAAAAAAACGATCACTTGTTTGATATTTTTTTTTATTCAGCAAAAGGTGGAGGCTTCATCCTCATGTGAGCAAAAACATACATTTCCCTTCAGCATGCCCTTTTCCCCCCGTCAAACTATTTATTTTTTCATATCTCAAGAAGTTGATGAAGGAGTTTTCCTTTGATTTTTAACT
>WNWK01058775.1:0-10358 GCA_009830355.1 Cherax destructor | reverse complement strand
ACTGCCTTCCTTCCTCCACTGTGAATACTTCCTAAACCTCGAGTTGAGCCTCACATACCTCTTGATCAGTACTAGTGAGTTCCCATCTTCCCCCCTCAGCCTTATCACCTGGTCCTTTACTGTTGTCTTCCTTCTGATGTGGCTGTACATCATTTTCGGTCAGACTTGACTTTCGATGATATGTCGTTTTCGTACTGTTTCTGGGCCTCCCTCCGTACCTGTGCATACTCGTTTCTAGCTCTTCGACTAATCTCCTTGTTTGCTTGGGTTCTTTGCCTTCTGTACCTTTTCCATTCTCTGGCACTCTGAGTCTTTGCCTCCCCATCTTTGGGTAAACCAGGGGCTCTTTCTTGTCTTCCCATTTATTCTTTTCCCTTTGTGTGTGTGTGTGTGTGTTTTCCATCCGTCTTATAGTTAGTACCTACCTACTATTACAATGATTGCAATGTTATTTTTTAACTACTGTAATGTTAGCTCTTGCTATTATATGTGTTGCAGGTAGTACAGGAAACTTGAAAGCTACTATAGTGAGTGTTGCAGCTATTTAGAGTGATGTTGCAGCTACTATAGTGAGTGTTGCAGCTACTATAGTGAGTGTTGCAGCTACTATGGTAGTGTTGCAGCTACTATAGTGAGTGTTGCAGCTACTATAGTGAGTGTTGCAGCTACTATAGTGAGTGTTGCAGCTACTATAGTGACTGTTGCAGCTACTACATGGTGTGTTCCCTCTGCCTTAGGGTAAATTTCCCTAGCGAGTGGAGTCAATTAAAGGAATGGTGATGGTGTTGAGGGCGTCATTCTGGTGTGAGCACTGGTGTGAGCACTGGTAACTGATCCAGTGGATGACCAGCGACCAGTCATGGCTACCAGCCACCACCACACCACTACTACCACTCCATCACCACCACTACCTCTACCACCACCACCACATGACAACCATACTTAGGTTCCTAGGGGAGGAGGGGGATAGGGACAGTGATGATGGGAAGGAACCTATGGTTCATAGCAATAACTGCAGTAGCTGAGAGAATGTAGCAATAACTGCAGTAGGTGAGAGAATGTAGCAATAACTGCAGTAGCTGAGAGAATGTAGCAATAACTGCAGTAGGTGAGAGAATGTAGCAATAACTGCAGTAGCTGAGAGAATGTAGCAATAACTGCAGTAGGTGAGAGAAATGTAGCAATAACTGCAGTAGCTGAGAGAATGTAGCAATAACTGCAGTAGGTGAGAGAATGTAGCAATAACTGCAGTAGCTGAGAGAATGTAGCAATAACTGCAGTGGCAGAGAAATGTAGCAATAACTGCAGTGGCAGAGAATGTAGCAATAACTGCAGTAGGTGAGAGAATGTAGCAATAACTGCAGTAGCTGAGAGAATGTAGCAATAACTGCAGTAGCTAAGAGAATGTAGCAATGACTGCAGTAGCAGAGAGAATGTAGCAATAACTGCAGTAGCAGAGATAATGTAGCAATGACTGCAGTAGCAGAGAGAATGTAGCAATGACTGCAGTAGCAGAAGAATGTAGCAATAACTGCAGTAACTGCAATAACTGAGATAAAGTATCGGAACCGACCAGACTAGTAAGTATTCTAGACCTTATATTGACAAGTACTGACACCTGGTGCGGAAAAATTATAGTGATACTATGATGAAGACAAAAAACAGAAATTCAGACATGTATATTCATTGGTCCTAATAACAGAACGAACTCCATTATGAAAGTATTTTTAACAAATTTAAGAAGAGCATCTACTGTGAGTTAATAAATTGTGAACTCACTAAAATATGTTGGGAAAACTGCATGGTAAATGAAGGACACCATGTCCAGCTCTTCTAGGGCAGGGTAGGTGCCAGAGCCAGAGCTTGTAACCACCTGCACCTCACAAGACTGCTATTCCCATTAGCTCCACTGGGGCGGGGAATGTGGCTAGGCCTGGGGACAGTTGGTCCCAACGATGAGGCGGTATTTGTACCTCCTCCCATGGCAGACATTAGTCTGAGATACTCCCGAGAAGGGAGCCAAGGCCGGACCACCACTTGAGTAAAGGCCCGGGCCACCACTTGGTAAAGGCCCGGGCCGGGAGAGTACCGGCGAATCAAGAAGAAGAAGAAGAATGATAAATGAAGACCTGAACCAACATTTCGAGAGAATGAAGTGAATGGCACCTGAAGTACGCTTCAGACACTCCGCTACGAAGGAGGTTGACGATGACTGATAGCAGAGCTTCTCAGAGGCAGCAGACTCACTATAAAAGGAAAAATAAGACTGACTAGAGAAGTGGGGGACAATGGACTATAATTGAATGCATCATACAGTGTCCAGGAGAGACAGGAGCAAAATAAAACATAAATGAATTTGATAGAAATTCAAAATATTATTTCTCATATGCAGAATCCAGGTAAAAAAAAACTTTTGAATGAGGCTTTAGATTAAAGGAGATGGAGCATACAGTGGCAACAAAGAAATGGTTGAAATACCTAAATTCCAATACGATTCAGTATTCTGTGAACGAGACACGCTAAAGATATTTCCATAATCTCTGATATAACCCTAACCCCACTTGACCTCGAAGAAGTCATTGACTGATAAATTAGACACATGTACAACACTTGGGTAGCTTTATTAAGGAAACGTTTCGCCACACAGTGGCTTCATCAGTCCAATACAGAGAAGAATGGTGACGAACAGAAGGAGTTTGAGGTAATCAGTCCCTCAACCTTTTCAAGACTGATGGACTAATTACATCCACTCCAGGCTGAGGGACTGATTACCTTAAACTCCTTCTGATCTTCACCATTCTTCTTTGTATTGGACTGATGAAGCCACTGTGTGGCACACGTTCCCAAATAAAGATACCTAAGTGTTGTACATGTGTCTAATTTATCAACTTGTCGGTTCTCTGGACCATTGATCTACTCCAGGTCCTGACTCCTGCAACTCCATATTCATTAAGAATTACAATAAGCTAGTATCACATGCCTTAAATATTGTATGGAGAAGAAGCCTGGACAATGGAGTTACCCCACAGTCTTTACAAACTACTGATAGAACTACTCCACAAAAGTGGCAGTAAAGCACTTGAAAAAAAATAGACCGACAGCGCTGACGTCCCACATTATTAAGATTTTTTAAGGGGTTTAAAAAGCAAGATAACTAATTATATGGAATCACAGCGGCTATACAATCCAAGTTAACATGGGTTTAGAACAGGTCGCTCCCGCTAGTTGCAGTTGTGAGACCATTACAACATGGTCTTGGATGCACTAGACGACAGGCAAAACGCAGATGTAGTTTACACTGACCTTGCAAAAGCCTTTGGCAAAAACGACCATGGGGTAACTGCTCACAAACCGTGCAAAAGGAATTACCAGAAAGATGAGCAGATGGATATGCACCTTCCTAAGAGAACCCAAAGAATAATAGTAAACAAAGTGAAATGGGGGCTGCCGCAGTGAAGACTTCTGTTACCCAAAGTATATACAGTATAAGCCCCACTTCTCATCCTCATTTCTGACATAGACAGAGACAGAGACAGAGACATAGCACTGTATCATCCTTTGCAGACGATACCACAAGCTGACGCACGAAATCGTAGTAATACGACTGCAAATAAACCACAGAACGGGTGGAGTTTAAACCCCACCCGTTCCGTGGTTCGAAATTGGCACCCATAGAAGACACAGCGAGCCTCCAAGCTGACACAGCTAGCCTCCAAGCTGACACAGCGAGCCTCCAAGCTGACTCAGCGAGCCTCCAAGCTGACACAGCGAGCCTCCAAGCTGACACAGCGAGCCTCCAAGCTGACACAGCGAGCCTCCAAGCTGACTCAGCGAGCCTCCAAGCTGACACAGCGAGCCTCCAAGCTGACTCAGCGAGCCTCCAAGCTGACACAGCGAGCCTGAAAGCTGACACAGCTGAGCCTCCAAGCTGACACAGCGAGCCTCCAAGCTGACACAGCGAGCCTCCAAGCTGACTCAGCGAGCCTCCAAGCTGACACAGCGAGCCTCCAAGCTGACACAGCGAGCCTCAAGCTGACACAGCGAGCCTCAAGCTGACTCAGCGAGCCTCCAAGCTGACACAGCGAGCCTCCAAGCTGACACAGCGAGCCTCAAGCTGACACAGCGAGCCTCCAAGCTGACACAGCGAGCCTCCAAGCTGACAAAGCGAGCCTCAAGCTGACACAGCGAGCCTCCAAGCTGACACAGCGAGCCTCCAAGCTGACACAGCGAGCCTCAAGCTGATACAGCGAGCCTCCAAGCTGACACAGCGAGCCTCCAAGCTGACACAGCGAGCCTCCAAGCTGACACAGCGAGCCTCCAAGCTGACACAGCGAGCCTCCAAGCTGACACAGCGAGCCTCCAAGTTGACACAGCGAGCCTCAAGCTGATACAGCGAGCCTCAAGCTGATACAGCGAGCCTCCAACTGATACAGCGAGCCTCCAAGCTGACACAGCGAGCCTCCAAGCTGACACAGCGAGCCTCCAATCTGACACAGCGAGCCTCCAAGTTGACACAGCGAGCCTCCAAGCTGACACAGCGAGCCTCCAAGCTGATACAGCGAGCCTCCAAGCTGATACAGCGAGCCTCAAGCTGACACAGCGAGCCTCCAAGCTGACACAGCGAGCCTCCAAGCTGACACAGCGAGCCTCCAAGCTGACACAGCGAGCCTCCAAGTTGACACAGCGAGCCTCAAGCTGACACAGCGAGCCTTCAAGCTGACACAGCGAGCCTCAAGCTGACACAGCGAGCCTCCAAGCTGACACAGCGAGCCTCCAAGCTGACACAGCAGCCTCCAAGCTGACACAGCGAGCTCCAAGCTGACACAGCGAGCCTCCAAGCTGAACAGCGAGCCTCCAAGCTGACACAGCGAGCCTCCAAGCTGACACAGTCTTGCAGTGAGTCGTGACAACAATTTAATGCTGAATGATGATAAATTTGAGTTACCACGTTAGGAAAATATTAAGGAAATAAAAACAAGATTGAAATACAAGACGAACTGAAATTCATAACAAAATAACCACACACAGCAGAACCCACACAGCAGAACCCACACAGCAGAACCCACACACAGCAGAACCCACACACAGCAGAACCCACACAGCAGAACCCACACACAGCAGAACCCACACAGCAGAACCCACACACAGCAGAACCTCACACAGCAGAACCCACACAAGGAGAACCCACACAGCAGAACCCACACACAGCAGAACCCACACATAGCAGAACCCACACACAGCAGAACCCACACACAGGAGAACCCACACAGCAGAACCCACACAGCAGAACCCACACAGCAGAACCACACACAGGAGAACCCACACAGCAGAACCCACACACAGCAGAACCCACACAGCAGAACCCACACACAGCAGAACCCACACAGCAGAACCCACACACAGCAGAACCCACACAGCAGAACCCACACACAGCAGAACCCACACACAGGAGAACCCACACACAGGAGAACCCACACACAGGAGAACCCACACACAGGAGAACCCACACACGGAGAACCCACACACAGGAGAACCCACACACAGCAGAACCCACACAGCAGAACCCACACACAGCAGAACCCACACAGCAGAACCCACACACAGCAGAACCCACACACAGCAGAACCCACACACAGCAGAACCAACACACAGCAGAACCCATACACAGCAGAACCCACACACAGGAGAACCCACACACAGCAGAACCCACACACAGCAGAACCCACACACAGCAGAACCCACACACAGGAGAACCCACACACAGCAGAACCCACACACAGCAGAACCCACAACAGAACCCACACACAGCAGAACCCATACACAGCAGAACCCACACACAGGAGAACCCACACACAGCAGAACCCACACACAGCAGAACCCACACACACAGCAGAACCCACACACACAGCAGAACCCACACACAGGAGAACCCACACACAGCAGAACCCACACACAGGAGAACCCACACACAGCAGAACCCACACACAGCAGAACCCACACACAGGAGAACCCACACACAGCAGAACCCACACACAGCAGAACTCACACACAGGAGAACCCACACACAGGAGAACCCACACACAGCAGAACCCACACACAGCAGAACCCACACACAGCAGAACCCACACACAGCAGAACCCACACACAGCAGAACCCACACACAGCAGAACCCACACACAGCAGAACCCACACACAGCAGAACCCACACACAGCAGAACCCACACACAGCAGAACCCACACACAGCAGAACCCACACACAGCAGAACCACACAGCAGAACCACAGCAGAACCCACACACAGCAGAACCCACACACAGCAGAACCCACACACAGCAGAACCCACACACAGCAGAACTGAACTTATGACGACGTTTCGATCCGACTTGGACCATTACGTAGTGCGTCTAATTAATGGTCCAAGTCGGACCGAAACGTCGTCACAGATTTCATTATGTTATGTGCGGGTTGTACGTGTATTGTTCCAGTCACGGAATTGTGTTTTTTGTTATTTACGAACTTAGGTCACTCAGAACATAAGTCTAAGTATTTGTGAGAGACCAAAAAAGACCAAAAGAAACCAAAGAGACCAAAAGAAACCAAAGAGACCAAAAGAAACCAAGAGACCAAAAGAAATCAAAGAGACCAAAAGAAACCAAGAGAAAAGAAATCAAAGAGACCAAAAGAAACCAAAGAGACCAAAAGAAATCAAAGAGACCAAAAGAAATCAAAGAGACCAAAAGAAATCAAAGAGACCAAAAGAAATCAAAGAGACCAAAGAGACAAAAAGAAACCAAAGAAATCAAAGAAACCAAAGAAATCAAAGAGACCAAAAGAAATCAAAGAGACCAAAAGAAACCAAAGAGACCAAAAGAAACAAAAGAGACCAAAAGAAACCAAAGAGACCAAAATAAATCAAAGAGACCAAAAGAAACCAAAGAGACCAAAGAAACCAAAGAGACCAAAAGAAATCAAAGAGATTAAAGAAATCAAAGAGACCAAAGAGACAAAAAGAAACCAAAGAAATCAAAGAAATCAAAGAGACCAAAAGAAATCAAAGAGACCAAAGAGACAAAAAGAAACCAAAGAAATCAAAGAAACCAAAGAAATCAAAGAGACCAAAATAAATCAAAGAGACCAAAAGAAACCAAAGAGACCAAAAGAAACCAAAGAGACCAAAAGAAACCAAAGAGACCAAAAGAAATCAAAGAGACCAAAAGAAACCAAAGAGACCAAAAAAAACCAAAGACCAAAAGAAATCAAGAGATCAAAAGAAATCAAGAGACCAAAGAGACAAAAACCAAAGAAATCAAAGAGACCAAAAGAAATCAAAGAGACCAAAAAAATCAAAGAGACCAAAGAAATCAAAGAGACCAAAGAGACAAAAAGAAATCAAAGAAACCAAAGAAATCAAAGAGACCAAAAGAAATCAAAGAGACCAAAAGAAACCAACGAGACCAAAAGAAACCAAAGAGACCAAAAGAAACCAAAGAGACCAAAAGAAACCAAAGAGACCAAAAGAAATCAAAGAGACCAAAAGAAATCAAAGAGACCAAAGAGACAAAAAGAAACCAAAGAAATCAAAGAGACCAAAAGCAACCAAAGAGACCAAAAGAAACCAAAGAGACCAAAGGAAACCAAAGAGACAAAAGAAATCAAAGAGACCAAAAGAAACCAAAGAGACCAAAAGAAATCAAAGAGACCAAAAGAAACCAAAGAGACAAAAATAAATCAAAGAGACCAAAAAGAAATCAAAGAGACAAAAAAGAAACCAAAGACCAAAAAGAAACCAAAGAGACCAAAAGAAATCAAAGAGACAAAAAGAAATCAAAGAGACCAAAGAGATAAAAAGAAACCAAAGAAATCAAAGAGATCAAAATAAATCAAAGAAACCAAAGAGACCAAAAGAAACCAAAGAGACCAAAAGAAACCAAAGAGACCAAAAGAAATCAAAGAGACCAAAAGAAACCAAAGAGACCAAAAGAAACCAAAGAGACCAAAAGAAACCAAAGAGACCAAAAGAAACCAAAGAGACCAAAAGAAATCAAAGAGACAAAAAGAAATCAAAGAGACCAAAGAGACAAAAAGAAACCAAAGAAATCAAAGAGACCAAAATAAATCAAAGAAATCAAAAGAAATCAAAGAGACCAAAAGAAACCAAAGAGACCAAAAGAAACCAAAGACACCAAAAGAAGCCAAAGAGACCAAAGAAACCAAAGAGACCAAAAGGCCAAAGAGACCAAAAGAAACCAAAGAGAACCAAAAGAATAAAGGAAATTTTAAATTGTGAACATTTGCTGATAAAAATTGAGAGAGAGAGGAGTGAGAGAGGGGTGAGAGAGAGGGAGAGAGAGAGAGGGAGAGAGAGAGAGAGGGAGAGAGAGAGAGAGAGAGTGAGGGAGGAGGAGGAGAGCGCAACAGCCAAGGAAGGAACCAATTAAAGCGAGAAAATATCTTTAAGAGCTTTAATTAAGGGTAATCAGGGAGGATGAAATAGAAGTCTGCTATTAGGTAAAGAGGTAATTAAACAGGAGGAGAGGCGGCATGGAAGAAACGGTGATAAATAAGAGAATAAGTGCGGGCCGAGAACAGCGCCGCCGAGAACGCCTGTACGGAACCTCTAATTTACGAATTATCCGAAAAAGCGGTGAACAGGTTAAATGAGTGAGGATCCCCCTCCCCCTCCTTACCCCCTCTTCCTTTTTCTCTCTCTCTCTCTCTCTCTTTTCTCTCTCTCTCTCTTTTCTCTCTCTCTCTCTCTCTCTCTCTCTTCTCTCTCTCTTCTCTCTCTCTCTCTCTCTCTCTCTCTCTTACCAGGGCTTTATAGGGTCAGATTAAGATTTCCCAACATTAATTACAAGTAGGGAAAAAATGAAGATGGAGTCATTTTGGGACCAGCGATTTCATTTGGCCAAACCCGACTTTATTTCATTGATGTCATTATGTTACAAACTTGTACCAGACCAGAGTCATTCTTGGAATGAATGATCTCAGAAGTGATGGTCTTGAAAGGGTACAACCAAAGTGTAGTTGCTGTTGGCTGCCCGTCTTGTTGTGTAGAAGCTGTCTTCTCGCTGAACACGAAATGGGGCCAAGTGTTGGTCTTGTACATAACAGTAAGGTCACCCATTTCCCCTCCGGTGTTGAAGGCTCTGCTGAAATATCAGATCTATCCAGGTCGGGGCCAGACGAGCAATGAGTCGTCTTGCTCTGTTCTCTATTCTGTCAAGAAGTCGTAGATGAGACAGAGGGCAGACAGTCCAAGAACGTTTAGCATACTCAAGGTGTGAAGGCTCTTGTCCCTCGTTCAGAGTCTTACAGCCTCTGCTATCGAGCAGATGTGAGATTCGTCATATTGCTGTAAAGCTTTTAGCCGCTTTGTTTCCAAGATTTACTCTTTTGGTTCTTCATAGTTTGAACTCAACACTCTCATTCATTCTTACCATTGTTTTAGCATTACCATCATGATGTCTAGGAGATCATGATGGTAATGCTACAGTAACCAGTGGCAGTAACCAGTGGCAGTAACCCGTGGCAGTAACAGTGGCAGTAACCTGCCACTATTTTCCCCGGTTGATATAGCTGTAAGCTGGTGATTTATGTAAGTGAGAACAGTTGGCCTTTCCTTTCTTGGATAAGTCAAAGTACAGTTGTCATCACTGGATGCTGGGATGAGTTGAAGGTCATTAAAGTAAACATTTCATAACAATGGCCCGCAACGTCCCTGTGGAACACTGATACCGGTAAAGTGTCTTGTTTACTCTGTCCACTGAGAACTACTCAGTGGGACATTATGTTACCTTGAAGGTAATCACTAATGGGGCATGGTGCAGAACCAGCGACTCCGTTCTTTTGGTTTTTTCCAAAGTTGTGGTGTCATACTTGATCTAAAACGCCAGCAGTGTTCAGTGCATTTCCCAACTGACCTAATTTACCAGTGACTGGGGCCACTTAGTGTTTTTTTAACAGCGGATCAGCAGCAGATTGACCTTTTTTAAACCAATTACGGTCAAAATAAGGAATGGTAATCGAAAAAGCCATCTGCCTCGAGATATTGTCTCAAGAATCTTGCCAGTGATTGACAGGATTGACACTGGTCTGTGTTTCTGATTTTTTCTGCCCTTTTGTAACCAGAAGGTCATTTACACTGTGCTAGTCAGTGCTGCAGATGGGGGTTTGAGGTGCTTAGCTGGTCTCATATTTATCTACTCAGGAATCTTGGGCTAACCCACTGGGCCCCCTTTTCACGGCCACGCTGGCGGATAATCGTCTGTAAAACTTGCATTTTTGGTCACAGTGGTGGGTATTAACCATTATCCAGGAATTTAATAGAAGATACACTTCCCTGTTTTTGTCACCTCT
>WNWK01058774.1:0-10358 GCA_009830355.1 Cherax destructor | reverse complement strand
TTTTGTTGATTGGGCTTAGGAATGGGAATGATGAGGCTGTTGGTCCAAGATTTAGGGAGCTTCCCAGTTACATAGCTCATGTTGTATAATTCGAGTAAAGGATTGCCTGGTACTCGACACAACAATCTTAGTATATTGTAGGTAATACCATCCTCACCAGGTGACGTGGAGTTGCCTTTAGTTAGTGCTGCATCAAGTTCAAAGTCAGTGAAGGGAATGTTACAGTCATCTTCCTTGCTGAGCATAAAACAAACAAGTCTCTCCCTAGCATCATATTTGTCATTTAATTTCGCCTGTGTGGTACTGGGAAGATTTTCATAGCTTGATGTAACAGCCCAAGCACTGACTAGCTCATTCGCCCTATGTAAGGGATGAGGGTGTGCAATCTGACCGGTTCTGTTACCCTTAATTCTATTTATGTCCCTCCATGCTCGTCTAATGGGGTGTGAGCATTGAGACCATTGACAAATTTTTCCCAGTCAGTTTGCCGCAGCTCTGTCATATGCCTCTGGCAGCAGCAAGGGCAGTTTGAAAGAGTCTCAGCATTCCAGGGGTACGATGTTTTCTATAGGCTAGGCCTATTCTGCGAGCAGTACGTTTCAGGGTTCGAAGTTTAAGATCATTGTAATAAGTATGGTTATTATAGGAGGTATGATTGTTATGGAAGTTGGTTGGGTTAACAGTTCCAGGAGGTTTTTGAGGCGGCTCTAAGTAGTTCTGAATACTGCTCACAAGGTCATTGTTAAAGGTCTCAACAGAGGAACACTCATAGGAATTATACCAGTCAGTCACATGTGCAACAAAGTCCTCATGTTGATCAGGGGAACATTAAAACGTTTCCGTTTGAATATTCCACCAGGAAGGATAGTATTACCTATATCTAGTGAGGTTAGCCTTGGGAAATGGTCTGATGATATATCTGATACAATGGTAGACTCACAGCTGGCAGAAGTAATGTTTAAGCCAAGACACAGATCAAGGATGCCTCCATAGATATGTGTGGGTTCAAGGTCACCTACAATTTGCACATTATCATGACTGTTTAACAGTGACAGCAGTTGGTTACCATTACGATTACCAAACTGTGAGCTTCCAATGCTTTTGTGTCTTGCATTATAATCTCCAATTATAAGAGTAGGCTCAGACTGAGCACAAGTTGGGAGCTCCAAGTAATTGAACTTATCAGCAGGAGCATACAAATTAAATATGTTGAGAGCAGAGTTCCCAATATAAATCCTAACACCATGGTATTGCAGTCCCTCTGTTTTCTTATGTGTGAGAAGTTGATGGGGAAGTGATTTTTTAATATATAGAACACAAGAGTTAGTAGATTTGAGATTATATGCAACAAATGATGGCAATTTAGGGGGCTGGGATTTTTCAGGGACTCTGCACTCTTGTAGACACAATATCAATGGGTTCGGTGGTTACTTTATGATGAAGGTCAGGAAGTCTTTTTCTAAGTGATGCAATATTCCAGCTAAAAATATTAAGTTTATGCTAGGACTGATCCATTATAGAAGTCCTGGAATCTGGCTTAGTATGTGACCTATGCAGGTCAAAGACGGACATGCAGACTCTGTGGTTCCTATGGCCATATTGCTGCAGAGTGTGACAGGAGGCAGAGACAGCAATATGGTACAAGGAATGTGGTGAATGTTACGGAAGTGGAGCCTACTGTACGGGTTGAGGAAGTGGTAGTGGCGCCCAAAGGCACATGGAGTGAGATTGTGAAAGGCCCGGAGGAGATATGTCGACTTTGCCAACTGTGTTGCAGGACACAGCGGTGCTGGAGACAGCAGTACAGAGGAGTGCTGTAGATTTGGAAGATGCTGCATTACCAGAGGAATTGCAGGGATTTTTGGATACTCCCCAGGATGGGGGAGTTTTGGAAGCCAGTGAGGCTGCAGTGAAGTTAATGGGTGCTGAGGGGGGTGTTGGGTGATGGGGCTGAGTCAAGCTGTTTGGATATACAGGAGGTGCAGGTAACAGTGCACGGGGAGGATAGTGGGTCGAACATGGATATTAGTTCTGAATCACGGAAGCGATCCATGGTAGTGTCAGATGACGAGTCCTGACGCCTGGCCAAAAGTCAGGCAAGAAGATATGGGTGGAGGCACCACAAACGGGACAAGGGGGGTCAGAGGGCAGAAAAGGTAAAGGGTGTGCAGGACAACAGTAAGGTTACTGAAGCCCAAAAGCACGAAGCAGAAAGTATGTAAGTCAAAAGGAAAGCCACCTCTATCTTATTCAAGTGTATCTCGTTTAACGTGAATGGTCTGAAGGCCGAGGTTAAGAGGAAATTGGTTGAGGTGACTTTGCGACGGTATGCGGTGGACATAGGCTTTACAGGAGCACAATTTCAGGTATGGTAGAGATTTGTTGTTGCAAGGTATAAAGTGTATGCGGGTAGCTCGGGAAGCTTCAAGGAGGGGTTGCGGTAGTAGTGAGGGAGTCCAGTCCCTTTCAGTTGTTGACTTGGGAGGAGGGAGGGAGGGAGGATGTCAGAGTTCATGGGGTATGGGGGGTGAGAGTTACTTTCATGGGAGTATATATGCCAGCTTAAGAAATAAACGGATTAAGGAGGATTTTGTGAGGGATCATTTAGTTTATTTCATGGGAGGTTTAGCTGAGGTTACGATAATTGGGGCGACTGGAACTGTGTAATTAGGAAGAAGGATGTCGAACCCGTGAAGGTGGGTGTGTCTTAAGTATTTTGAGGGATGTGTTGGGGAGTGCAGGGATGGTTGATGTGGTGGGGGTGGGTGGGGTGTGGATCATACCTTGTCCGACGGGATACGCTGCACGCTTGGACAGAGTTTATGTGTCACGGGTTGTAACGGTGGGGAGATTGGGTATGTAGACGTGGGCTTTTCAGATCATAGGGTGTATTGGTGGAGGTAGGATGGGAGGGAATGGTGAAATGGTGCCCGGTTATTGGAAACTCAATGTGAAGCTTTTGGGGGTGAGGAGGGAAGGGACGCTTTTGAAGAATGGGGGGAGAAAGTATGGGACAAAGGGAAGCTGGAGAAAGATGTACTAAAATGGTGGGAGCAATGTGCAAACCGGGCATTAGAGACTTTTATAAGGTAAGGGGAAGAGAGGAAAAGCAATGGAAATATGGTTTACAGAAGTATTTAAAGGGGCTGCTTGAGCTTTGTTATGAGAGAGGAAGGAGCACAAGGTGGAAGAGGTGGAGTTATAAAGGGCAGTTACGAGAGTACAAAACGAGCGGTTCAATGCGACACGTTGCGTGGGGGTATGGATGATGTCTTGTGGGCGACAAGCCTTCGACAACTGTTTTGCGGTCATTTCTGGCAGAGGAGGACGGGTATGACGGTGATGGGGCTGGAGGTAGATGAGGATGTGGAAGGATATGTCCGGGGACAGAAGATGAAATCGACTGAGGCTATGAGTCTATTTTTGGCTCAGAGGTTTAAGCAATACTTGCAAAAGGGTGTGGGTGGAGGAGGGAGAAGGGAGTCATTGTAGATGGTATACACAGGTGTTGGGAGACGAAGATAGGACCGGCATGGAAGGGGGTATAAGTGAAGAAGAGGTGTGTCTGGCTGTGAAAAGCATGAGTTTGAGGAAAGGCCGGGTCTGGATGGGATACCGAACGACTTTTATATGGAGCATTGGGGTGTAATAAGAGAGTGTCTGGTACGATTAATGAATTGTATGAAAGAGACTGGGTGTTTGGGAACAACTCAGCGCACAGGGGTTATAGTATTAGTTAAAAAGAGGGAGGCAGGAAATCAATTAGTGATTATAGGGCTTGTCCATGATGTGTGCTGACTATAAAATTTTTGCTAAGGTGCTAGGGAATAGGATGAAGAGGGTTTTAGAGAGGGTGATTGAGGATGGGCAATATGGTATACCTGGACGGAGTATGAATCAGGGGCATGCAAGGATACGGACTTCATTGAAAACAGTATGGGTGGTGTGCTGGCTTTAGATTGGAAGGCTGCGTATGATAGTGTTGACAGAGAAATGTTGTGGATGATAATGAGAAAGCAAGGTTTTGGTGATGAGATAGTTGAATGGGCTAAGTTGTTGTATAAGGATGCAGTGTGAGGGACAAGTAAATGGTTTGGTGGGTAGGGAAGTGCGAATGGAGAAGGGTTTGCGGCAGGTGCCCTTGTCGCAGATCCTTTTGCGTGCTTGCAGAACCCGCTGTACAGCCTGATTGAGGTGGGAGTAGGGGAGGGAAAAGAGGTTCTGGAGCATGGGTCTGGCATTGTGGGATATGTGGATGACACAACTGTGTTGGTCGGGGTGAGGAGGGTCTAAGAAACGTGGCCGGATTCTGAGATTTTTGGCAGGGCAACGGGTTTAGCCATTAATACTACTAAGTCTAAGCTGTTGGAGGTGGGTTCATGGGTGGGGGGTGGCATGGGGAAGAGTTTTGGATGGACTGTCGTAGGGAGGGTAAAGATCTGTGGTGTTATTTTTATGGAAGATGTCTGTGAGGCTCGGAGAGTGAATGCTGAGGAGGTTGTGGGGGGTTTAAGGAGGATGGGAGGGTGGAGAAGGGGAGTTAACATTACAGCAAAGGGTGGTAGTGGTTAATACATTAGTGTATAGTAAGTTATGGTATGTGGCGGTGGTTTTTCCTGTGTTGAGTGGGGATGTGCTAGAATTGGAAAGAAAGGTTTTGAGATTTGTGTGGGGTTTTGGAAAGCATTGGTTAAATAAGGAGGTTGTTATGACAAGGCGGGGTTTGGGGGTCTGGGGCTCATAAACATTAGGAGTCATCTTATGGGCATGTAGTAAAGTATTGCTATCTCACGGAAAGGGGGACCGGGAAGAAGGGTGGAAAGGGTTATGAATGAATTGACAGGGGTGGAGGGGGAAGGACTTGTTGAAGGGGTGATATGTTGAGAAGTATTTTGAGCAGTGAGAGACCCTCGGAGTGTTACAGCAAGTGGCAATGGGGAGGGTTGGGGAGGGTGCTGATGTGGTGGTAGGGGAGGCGTGTTCCCAGTATATAACTGAGGGGAATATGGGTGGGTTGCAGGTTTGCGGCTGAAGACGAGGTGAGAGAGGTGGTATATAGGTTTTTGCATGGGGTAGTTGCATCAAGGGCAGTGCTATAAAAAATGGGGTTGGCAGTGACGCCATTTTGTGATAGGTGTGGTGAGGAGGATACTGCATACCATGCTGTATATTTTCGAAAGCTTAGGAGACTTAGGAATGGTTGGGAGGGGATCTGTTTGATGGGGAGGAGGAATAAATGCTTTGAGGGTGCTGAGTTTAGATATTGGTGGGGTGCATGAGGATGTAAGGAGAGCACTCATGTATGTGGCAGTTGATTACGTGTATGTTTCATGGATTTTGGGGGGAACAGGGAGGAGTCCGAGTAAAGGCTATGGCGGCTTCGATGTATAGAACAAAATGCAGGAATAGGTTGTTGTATGGTGCAGGGGGATAGGTTTTTTCCTGACAGTTACAGAAGTATGACAGTGGCAGACTTTTAGAAGTGGGAGGAGTGGGAGGGAGAGGAGGGTGAAGCTGAAAGTGACTGGACTCTCGAAGGGGAGGGGGATTTTTGTGTGTGCGGGCGTATGTGTTTCTTATATTGAAAGAGAATGGACGGATATGTGTGTGGGGGGACATGATTGTGACGGAGAACTTACTTGGATGCCCTGGTTTTTGGGGCCGAGGATGGACCTTTAGAATTTTGTAGTACATGGTTTGAAAGTGTGTGTTACTGATCAAGGACTTCTGACGGGGGGAGGGGGAGGGATTAATGGGATTTTTTTGGGGAAATATAGAGGTGGCTTTCTAGTTTTGTGTAATAACTGTATAAGGTAAACATGTCATGTTGGTCAAGACAGTGGCCGGTTGGGTCATGTTATTATGTATGACAATGTATATAGGATGATGTTATATTTTTTTTTTTTTTTTTTTTTTGTTTTAGTCACGTGATAAAAGTGACATAGTGGTTCCCTTATGACATGTAATGTACGGTGTCGAGTTTAGACATGTACATTGTTGTAGACATGGAGAGACATAATAACCTGTTATGTCGTAATGTTCTAAGGTTGTTTGAATATTCAAAGTTAAGGGGGGAGTCAGGAGGGAAACAGTAGGGCCTGAAATTTAATTTGAGGTATCTATTTAGAAATGCAGGATAAATAATCTGCACTTTATAGTAATGTATACTGTTTTTGTCTCTGGTTTGGTATAGAGAAACAGGAGAACTGGAGTAATCCTGGCATGTTTGGTGTCCTATGTGTTATTTTTTGTTACTACACATGTGTGTTGGTATGTGTAGGTATGGAAAAATATAAAAGCTGTACAATATGTAGGGTGCTTTGGGTGGGTTGTGGTGGGGGATTATGAGGGTACATCTAGGAAGTTACCCTGAGGAGGTTAGATTTTCATGTACTGTTTTGTATTAATGAGTGTTGTTGCATATATAGGCTTGTTTAGTTCAGGTGTAATGGAGGTGGATTGTGAAGAAATGTGCTGATTTTTATTATGTTCAGAGGTGTGGTTCTTGGTATGTATAATGTTAAGATTGATACAATTGCAACTTATGTATAATGTGTTTTTTTAATAAAATATATAAAAAAAAAAAAAAAGTTTCTCAGCAAAATGAAAAAATTGTTCATATAAAGAGCAGACCTCATCAATGTCAGCAGTGTTACCCTGGTCCATGAGTTTTCTGAGTGCACGTCCAGTTGTGAGGCCTCGTGGCAGTCTTTGTTTACACAGAGCACGACGCTGTTCATGTGTGAATGTATGATAGGTGGCACTACCACTCACATTCCCTCCTCCACTACCATTACACACATCACTATAACTATCATCACCAACACCACTATCAACATTGTGTTCATTACATTTATCAGCAGTGCTATATTCAACATTAATGTCAATGTGGTTAACCTCATCATACTCGGCATCACCACTTACATGACCTTCATCACTATTACTAACATTATGGAAACCACTGCCCTCATCACACTTGGCACCACCACTTATATAACACACATCACTATTACTAACATTATGGAGACCACTGCTTTCATCACACTCGGCATCACCACTTATATTACACTCATAACTATTACTAACATCAGAGACAACACTGCCCTCAGCATGATGCTCACTATAGTTATCAACACAGCTGTTGGGTCTGTCATTGCCGTAAGTAAGGACACCACCAAACCTTGTTCATCAGCCTTACACTCGCTTTCAGAATTTGTGACAATCTTGCTATTGGTATGCTCTACACATCTTTCTTTGTGCTGCTCAAGTTGTTGCTTCAGGAGAAATTGCTGTCTCTCCAGTAGTCCTATGTGGGACTTCAGGTTGTATACCACACGAGCAAGACTAGGAACATCTGGAGACGAAGCCCCGGTCAGCTGAGCTCGGTGGCTGACTGTCAGCTGACTCAAGCTAGACTGGTATTGACAGCAGGACGTGATGGAGCCCTGTTGATGTGCTTCCCAGGTGAAGTGCTCAACCCCATTGTCTGAGGACAGGCATGAGCCAGTATTCAGACTCCAGGTATCTGGTAGGCCTGGGGGGCCATAATGGGAGGTGCAGGGTGAGGTGCGGTTGGCTGCGATGTGGGCAGCCCTCACACTGCAGTCAGCATGAGCTGCTGTGACTCCTGAAGTCTTACAATTGATACATCGCTTAGCAACAGTCTGGTGCTGTTTGATCAAATCATAACACCGTTCAGAAGAATGAGCATTGGCAAACACTGCACACCAGTATGACTTAGCTGGGCATTTCCTGGCAATGTGGCTAACGTTGACACTTATAACATCGACATTGAGGAGGTCTGTACAATGCAATGTTATAGCCCTGTTGAGGGCAGCACGGGAGTGAATATAGCGTGGCAAAGTCCCCTGGCCAGTCCACTCAGCTAATATCAGATCGTTGGGAAGTCGACGAGGGCTTGCAACTTGCTCTGACACCAGAGTGCTTGTTGACGTTGTATATGACAATGAGCACTTTAGGTGCCCTAGGTGGGCAGCTCGGAGTTTGATGTTTGGCATATTCTTTAGCGAGAAGTTTGTCTATAAATGTTGAATCATTAGGCACAAATACGTAGTTATCCTCATCATGGAGAAACTTGATAGTTTTTTCTGGGTTGTCTACACTAGCTTCGTAAAACCAATACACTTACTCTTTGATCAGTGTTGTTAGGAAATCTAACCTGACAGCTTTGGGAGGGTGTGCGACCCTGTATTGCTTGCAGCAAGTTTCTCTGAAGCCTCGTGCCTTTTCCGAGAGTGTTTACTAAGGTATGTTTCAAATCTGCCTTCACCATCATTTACGTCATCAAGACCATCAACTATACTCATAGCTGACAGCAGTTTCACACTGGCGATGGGCGGTGTATAGGAGGGTCAAGGGACATTCACCTCACTAGACAAAGGCAATATGGGTGTCAGTGGCCTGCGGGTCTTTTCAAGGTCATTAACTGGGCCACAGTCTTATGGAGAGTTACCAAACACTGCAATACTCGTTAATTACTCCAAACTACAGCACTTAACAAATAATAAAAAACAATTTACACAATGTATAGGTAGACATATAATGATTGCAAATTGTTACTATTACAATCTAAGCTAGGCGCTAAACCCACTAGATGAGATGGCAAGGAAAATAGATGTTAACAGGCTGACTCTTGCATATCACAGTTGAAAGGTAACCGAATTACTCAAGAAAGTGTCCATGAAACTGAACATCATGCAAGAGTAAGCTTGTTCACAGTAAAAATGCGATAATTTGATACCTGAACAATATTTACTTAATGTTATAAAATAGCATGAGTTACACGCTCACAGCACAGATGAATAGTGCAATTTGAAATAGTTCTAGGAATTTAACAGTCAAGTTTCTGTCTGAATGGGAAAATGTATTAGGAAACACAGCACAACACTAGGACAAGCAACTTAATTGTGTAACTGTATTTGATAGTTCAGTAACATTGAGCAGAGAATTACACTGAGTTAATAAATGTAAGAAGTCACTACACTGAAATAAACTCTGAGCCTTTTATTGAAAGTCTTAATACAGGCTTACAGATAACAGTTAACTGTCTCTAAAGCGAAACACTTGCTGAAGGTCAGAAATAATGCTAGTGTAGAAGTGAGGGAAAGTTCGTGTAGTTAACCTGGGGTGTACGTGGCAACCCGCGCACCACTACATAACACAGCGTCTTCACAGGAGGCGGCGATTTCTTTGGAATGAATATGCGCTTTCTGTCGACTCACAGAGCCTGCGGCCTTGTCGTCGGCGCCCAGTCTATCTTCTTTCTTCACCTGGTCTGTGAGCGGTGGTGGAAATGTACAAGCATGGAGAGATATGTGGTGATGGTGGTAGCACACAGCTAATCCCCTCCCTTACATTACTCACTCTTTAAATCCATCTGGTTTATCAACCCACACTAAGCCACTGGGTAAAAGTTAGCTTTTACAGGCAGGAAGCACACTGATATGGCAGGAACACTGTAGAACGTTAGTAGATGTGCTGGGGATCAGGACAGCTGTGCCTGCTGGCTACCTTAGTTTGTCCTGCTGGCTTGTTTGTTGCTTTCAAGCCTGCTTGAATGTGCCAGTTAAACCCGTGTCAACCACTTGGAGATTATCTTGTAGCAGGCACGTATGCACACAGGAGACACATTCTAAGAAGGGTGGGTGGGAAATCGTGGAAAGCTGCAGAACTGGACAGGGGCACTCAGGCACGATGTGGGCAGGAAAACCGCCTCTAGACCATAGGTAAATAGAGGCGAGTCTGAGATCTAAATAGAGGGGAGGAGGCAGGCGAGGGGTAGTGTAGATAGGCCTTCTTGTGCCACTTCAAACCAACACTTTTCGTTTAACTAGGTAGATCACTAGTCACAGCTCACACATAAGAGTTCCAGCAACAATGCAGCTGCGATCCAACGATATGAGTTGCATGATGAGTTGTCAGTCGAGTGAAATAAGCAGTCCTGGGATACAAGGCCTAGGACCTCACTCACACACGTCCTCTCCCCTCAAAACTGTTCTCTCAGTGCTAGAACACGCTTAAAACATAACCCGTTACAAAAAGGGGGTAACTATTATACATTTAAGAATAAAATAAATTATAACTTTTATTTTATAACTATTTTGATTCGCAAAATCAATTAAAAGATTTTGTAATATATTAAACAATTATTATTGTTTAATGAGTATTTATTAACAACAAAAGAATTTTTTTAAATTTAATAAATTATAGCATAATATACTCGTAGTAATTAAATTTTATTTTGCTTTTTATATAAAATATTTCAACCAACAACTTTAGGCAAGTAAATTTTATTTCATTGAATTTTTAGCACGCATAATTTGCGTTAATTCTTAATG
>WNWK01058773.1:0-10358 GCA_009830355.1 Cherax destructor | reverse complement strand
AAAATCCCATTAAAAATCTATTAAAAATCTATATTTTTATAGAATATTTCATATTATTTTCGAAAAATACATGAAACATTAAAAGCTCAGAAAAATGTGTAAAATCGTATTTTATTGCATATTTCGACGTTTTAGAGCGGTTTGAGTGCTTTTCTGGCAAAACTCATTTTTTAGCTAAAATACTTAGATTATCACACTTTTAAATAGAATTTCTACTGCAATTGAAATTTATGGGAAAAGTAAGCAAAATTTTATGATTTTCTTTTAGGAAGCTTACTCAGGTATATTTTATATACAAAAATAGTGTGTTCAGAAAATCCTTGAAAATGCCTTAAATCGTCAAAAAATGCAATAATATCAAGTTTTATAGCATTTTTGAATATTTATTATTTATTTACATATTTTTAAAAATTCAATTAAAAATCTATAAAAATAAATATTATTATATAATATTTCATATTATTTTTCAAAAAATACATGAAACATAAAAAATATCATAAAAATGTGCCAAAATGGTATTTTATTGCATTATTTGACGATTTAGAGCGGTTTGAGTGCTTTTCTGGCAAAACTCATTTTTTAGCTAAAATACCTAGATTTTCAAACTTTTAAATAGAATTTCTACTGCAATTGAAATTTATGGGAAAAGTTAGCATAATTTTATGATTTTGTTTTTGGAAGCTTACTCATAGGTGGATTTTATCTAAAAATATAGTTTTTCAGAAAATCCTTGAAAATGCCTTAAATCGTCAAAAAATGCAATAAAATCAAGTTTTATAGCATTTTTAAATATTTATTAATTATTTACATATTTTAAAAAAATCCCATTAAAAATTTATAAAAATCAATATTTTTATAGAATATTTCATATTATTTTCGAAAAATACATGACACATTAAAAATCTCCTAAAAATGTGCTAAAATCGTATTTTATTGCATATTTCGACGTTTTAGAGTGGTTTGAGTGCTTTTCTGGCAAAACTCATTTTTTAGCTAAAATACGTAGATTTTCAAACTTTTAAATAGAATTTCTACTGCAATTGAAATTTATGGGAAAAGTTAGCAAAATTTTATGATTTTCAAAAATCCTTCAAAATGCTTAAATCGTCAAAAAATGTCAATAAAAATCAAGTTTTATAGCATTTTTGAATATATATTAATTATTTACATATTTTTAAAAATCCCATTAAAAATCTATAAAAATCAATATTTTTATAGAATATTTCATATTATTTTCTGAAAAATACATGAAACATTAAAAGCTCAGAAAAATGTGCTAAAATCGTATTTTATTGCATATTTTGACGTTTTAGAGCGGTTTGAGTGCTTTTCTGGCAAAACTCATTTTTAGCTAAAATACTAGATTATCACACTTTTAAATAGAATTTCTACTGCAATTGAAATTTATGGGAAAAGTAAGAAATTTTATGATTTTTTAGAAGCTTACTCAGGTATATTTTATATACAAAAATAGTGTGTTCAGAAAACCCTTGAAAATGCCTTAAATCGTCAAAAATGCAATAATATCAAGTTTTATAGCATTTTGAATATTTATTATTTATTTACATATTTTAAAAAATTCAATTAAAAATCTATAAAAATAATATTTATATAAAATATTTCATTATTTTTCAAAAATACATGAAACAAAAAATATAAAAATGTGCAAAATCGTATTTATTGCATATTTGACGATTTAGAGCGGTTTGAGTGCTTTCTGGCAAAACTCTTTTTTAGCTAAAATACAGATTTTCAAACTTTTAAATAGAATTTCTACTGCAATTGAAATTTAGGGGAAAAAAGTTAGCAAAATTTATGATTTTCTTTTAGGAAGTTTTACTCATAGGTTATTTTATCTAAAAAAAATAGTGTTTCAGAAAACCCTTTTGAAAATGCCTTAAATCGTCAAAAATGCAATATCAAGTTTTATATCATTTTTAATATTTATTAATTATTTACATATTTTTAAAAATCCCATTAAAATTCTATAAAAATCAATATTTTTATAGAGTATTTCAAAATTATTTTCGAAAAATACATGAAACATTAAAAGCTCAGAAAAATGTACTAAACATCGTATTTTATTGCATATTTCGACGTTTTAGAGGGTTTGAGTGCTTTTCTGGCAAAACTCATTTTTTAGCTAAAATACCTTAGATTTTCAAACTTTTAAATAGAATTTCTACTGCAATTGAAATTTATGGGAAAAGTTAGCAAAATTTTATGATTTTCTTTAGAAGCTTATCATAGGTGGATTTTATCTAAAAAATATAGTTTTTCAGAAAATCCTTGAAAATGCCTTAAATCGTCAAAAAATGCAATAAAATCAAGTTTTATAGCATTATTGAATATTTATTAATTATTTACATATTTTTAAAAAATCCCTTTAAAAATCTATAAAAATCAATATTAATTTTGAATATTTCATATTATTTTCCAAAAATACATGAAACATTAAAAAGCTCAGAAAAATGGCCTAAAATTGCATTTTATAGCATATTTCGACGTTTTAGAGCGGTTTGAGTGCTTTTCTGACAAACTCATTTTTTAGCCTAAATAAGTAGATTTTCAAACTTTTAAATAGAATTTCTACTGCAATTGAAATTTATGGGAAAAGTTAGCAAAATTTTATGATTTTCTTTTAGGAAGGTG
Organism: Cherax destructor; assembly: GCA_009830355.1. NCBI lineage: Eukaryota > Metazoa > Arthropoda > Malacostraca > Decapoda > Parastacidae > Cherax > Cherax destructor. Next base: position 7,706 of record WNWK01058773.1, on the reverse strand, counting down.
TATTTTATCTAAAAAAAATAGTTTTTCAGAAAATCCTTCAAAATGCCTTAAATCGTCAAAAAATGCAATAAAATCAAGTTTTATAGCATTTTTGAATATTTATTAATTATTTACATATTTTTAAAAAATCCCTTTAAAATCTATAAAAATCAATATTAATTTTGAATATTTCATATTATTTTCAAAATACATGAAACATTAAAAACTCAGAAAATGTGCTAAAATCGTATTTTATTGCATATTTCGACGTTTTAGAGCGGTTTGAGTGCTTTTCTGGCAAAACTCATTTTTAGCTAAAATACTAGATTTTCAAACTTTTAAATAGAATTTCTACTGCAATTGAAATTTATAGGAAAAGTTAGCAAATTTTATGATTTTCTTTTGGGAAGCTTACTCATAGGTGGTTTTTATCTAAAATATAGTTTTTCAGAAAATCCTTGAAAATGCCTTAAATCGTCAAAAATGCAATAAAATCAAGTTTATAGCATTTTGAATATTTATTAATTATTTACATATTTTTAAAAAATCCCATTAAAAATCTATAAAAATCAATATTTTTATGAATATTTCATATTATTTTCAAAAATACATGAAACATTAAAAAGCTCAGAAAAATGTGCTAAAATCGTATTTTATTGCATATTTCGACGTTTTAGAGCAGTTTGAGTGCTTTTCTGGCAAAACTCATTTTTAGCTAAAATACTTAGATTTTAAACATTTTTAAATAGAATTTCTACCAATTGAAATTTATGGGAAAAGTAAGCAAAATTTTATGATTTTCTTTTAGGAAGCTTCTCAGTATTTTATCTAAAAAATAGTTTTTCAGAAAATCCTTCAAAATACCTTAAATCGTCAAAAAATGCAATAAAATCAAGTTTTATAGCATTTTTAAATATTTATTAATTATTTACATATTTTTAAAAAATCCCATGAAAAATCTATAAAAATCAATATTATTTTGAATATTTCATATTATTTTCAAAAATACATGAAACATTAAAAAGCTCAGAAAATGGCCTAAAATCGTATTTTATTGCATATTTCGACGTTTTAGAGCGGTTTGAGTGCTTTTCTGCAAACTCATTTTTTAGCAAAATACCTAGATTTTCAAACTTTTAAATAGAATTTCTACTGCAATTGAAATTTATGGGAAAAGTTAGCAAAATTTTATGATTTTTTTTAGGAAGCTACTCATAGTATTTTATCTAAAAAATAGTTTTCAGAAAATCCTTGAAAATGCCTTAAATCGTCAAAAATGCAATAAATCAAGTTTTATAGCATTTTAAATATTTATTAATTATTTACATATTTTAAAAAATCCCATTAAAATCTATAAAAATCAATATTTTATAGAATATTTCATATTATTTTCAAAATACATGAAACATTAAAAAGCTCAGAAAAATGTGCTAAAATCGTATTTTATTGCATATTTCGACGTTTTAGAGCGGTTTGAGTGCTTTTCTGGCAAAACTCATTTTTAGCTAAAATACTAGATTTTCAAACTTTTAAATAGAATTTCTACTGCAATTGAAATTTATGGGAAAAGTAGCAAAATTTTATGATTTTCTTTAGAAGCTTACTCATAGGTGATTTTATCTAAAAATAGTTTTCAGAAAATCCTTGAAAATGCCTTAATCGTCAAAATGCAATAAAATCAAGTTTTATAGCATTTTTAATATTTATTAATTATTTACATATTTTTAAAAATCCCATTAAAAATCTATAAAAATCAATATTATAGAATATTTCATATTATTTTCGAAAATACATGAAACATTAAAAGCTCAGAAAATGTGCTAAAATCGTATTTTATTGCATATTTCGACGTTTTAGAGCGGTTTGAGTGCTTTTCTGAAAACTCATTTTTAGCTAAAATACTAGATTTCAACTTTTAAATAGAATTTCACTGCAATTGAAATTATGGGAAAAGTAGCAAAATTTTATGATTTTCTTTAGAAGCTTACTCATAGGTATTTTATCTAAAAAATAGTTTTTCAGAAAATCCTTGAAAATGCCTTAATCGTCAAAAATGCAATAAATCAAGTTTTATAGCATTTTGAATATTTATTAATTATTTACATATTTTAAAAATCCCATTAAAAATCTATAAAAATCAATATTTTATAGATATTTCATATTATTTTCAAAATACATGAAACATTAAAATTCAGAAAAATGTGCTAAAATCGTATTTTATTGCATATTTCGACGTTTAGAGGTTTGAGTGCTTTTCTGGCAAAACTCATTTTTAGCTAAAATACTGATTTCAAACTTTTAAATAGAATTTCTACTGCAATTGAAATTTATGGGAAAAGTTAGCAAAATTTTATGATTTTCTTTGGGAAGCTTACCATAGGTATTTTATCTAAAAAATAGTTTTTCAGAAAATCCTTAAAATGCCTTAAATCGTCAAAAATGCAATAAAATCAAGTTTTATAGCATTTTTGAATATTATTAATTATTTACTATTTTTAAAAATCCCATTAAAAATCTATAAAATCAATATTTTTATAATATTTCATATTATTTTCAAAAATACATGAAACATTAAAAACTCAGAAAATGTGCTAAAATCGTATTTTATTGCATATTTCGACGTTTTAGAGGGTTTGAGTGCTTTTCTGCAAAACTCATTTTTAGCTAAAATACTTAGATTATCACACTTTAAATAGAATTTCTACTGCAATTGAAATTCATGGGAAAAGTAGCAAAATTTTATGATTTTCTTTTAGGAAGCTTACTCATAGGTGGATTTTATCTAAAAAAAATAGTTTTTCAGAAAATCCTTGAAAATGCCTTAAATCGTCAAAAATGCAATAAAATCAAGTTTTATAGCATTTTTGAATATTTATTAATTATTTACATATTTTTAAAAATCCCATTAAAAATCTATAAAAATCAATATTTTTATAGAATATTTCATATTATTTTCGAAAAATACATGAAACATTAAAACTCAGAAAATGTGCTAAAATCGTATTTTATTGCATATTTCGACGTTTTAAGGGTTTGAGTGCTTTTCTGGCAAAACTCATTTTTTAGCTTAAATACTAGATTATCACACTTTTAAATAGAATTTCTACTGCAATTGAAATTTATGGGAAAAGTAAGCAAAATTTTATGATTTTCTTTTAGGAAGCTTACTCATAGGTATTTTATCTAAAAAATAGTTTTCAGAAAATCCTTGAAAATGCTTAAATCGTCAAAAAATGCAATAAAATCAAGTTTTATAGCATTTTGAATATTTATAATTATTTACATATTTTAAAAATCCATTAAAATCTATAAAAATCAATATTTTTATAATATTTCATATTATTTTCGAAAATACATGAAACATTAAAAAGCTCAGAAAAAAATGTGCTAAAATCGTATTTTATTGCATATTTGACGTTTTAGAGCGGTTTGAGTGCTTTTCTGGCAAACTCATTTTTAGCTAAAATACTTAGATTTCACACTTTTAAATAGAATTTCTACTGCAATTGAAATTTATGGGAAAAGTAGCAAAATTTTATGATTTTCTTTTAGAAGCTTACTCATAGGTATTTTATCTAAAAATAGTTTTCAGAAAATCCTTGAAAATGCTCTTAAATCGTCAAAATGCAATAAAATAAGTTTTATAGCATTTTGAATATTTATAAATTATTTACATATTTTTAAAAATCCCATTAAAAATCTATAAAAATCAATATTAATTTTGAATATTTCATATTATTTTCCAAAAATACATGAAACATTAAAAAGCTCAGAAAATGTCTAAAATTGCATTTTATTAGCATATTTCGACGTTTTAGAGCGGTTTGAGTGCTTTTCTGACAAAACTCATTTTTAGCTAAAATACTAGATTTTCAAACTTTTAAATAGAATTTCTACTGCAATTGAAATTTATGGGAAAAGTTAGCAAAATTTTATGATTTTCTTTTAGGAAGCTTACTCATAGGTGATTTTATCTAAAAAATAGTTTTCAGAAAATCCTTGAAATGCCTTAAATCTCAAAAATGCAATAAATAAGTTTTATAGCATTTTGAATATTTATTAATTATTTACATATTTTTAAAAATCCCATTAAAATCTATAAAAATCAATATTAATTGAATATTTCATATTATTTTCAAAAATACATGAAACATTAAAAAGCTCAGAAAAATGGCTAAAATGTATTTTATTGCATATTTCGACGTTTTAGAGCGGTTTGAGTGCTTTTCTGCAAAACTCATTTTTAGCTAAAATACTAGATTTCAAACTTTTAAATAAATTTCTACTGCAATTGAAATTTATGGAAAAGTAGCAAATTTTATGATTTTCTTTAGGAAGCTTACTCATAGGTGGATTTTATCTAAAAAATAGTTTTCAGAAAATCTTGAAAATGCCTTAAATCGTCAAAAATGCAATAAATCAAGTTTTATGCATTTTAATATTATTAATTATTTAATATTTTTAAAATCATTAAAATCTATAAAAATCAATATTTTATGAATATTTCATATTATTTTCAAAATACATGAAACATTAAAAAAGCTCAGAAAATGTGCTAAATGATTTTATGCATATTTCGACGTTTTAGAGCGGTTTGAGTGCTTTCTGGCAAAACTCATTTTTAGCTAAAATACTAGATTTCAACTTTTAAATAAAATTTACTGCAATTGAAATTTATGGAAAAGTAAGCAAAATTTTATGATTTTCTTTTGAAGCTTATCATAGGTAATTTTATCTAAAAATAGTTTTCAGAAAATCCTTGAAAATGCCTTAAATCGTCAAAAATGCAATAAAATCAAGTTTTATAGCATTTTGAATATTATTAATTATTTACATATTTTAAAAATCCATTAAAATCTATAAAAATCAATATTTTTATAATATTTCATATTATTTTCAAAAATACATGAAACATAAAAAGCTCAAGAAAATGCTAAAATGTATTTTATTGCATATTTCGACGTTTAGAGCGGTTTGAGTGCTTTTCTGGCAAAACTCATTTTTAGCTAAAATACTAGATTTTCAAACTTTTAAATAGAATTTCTACTGCAATTGAAATTTATGGGAAAAGTAAGCAAAATTTTATGATTTTCTTTTAGAAGCTTACTCATAGGTGATTTTATCTAAAAATAGTTTTTCAGAAAATCCTTGAAAATGCCTTAAATCGTCAAAAATGCAATAAAATCAAGTTTTATAGCATTTTGAATATTATAATTATTTACATATTTTAAAAATCCATTAAAAATCTATAAAAATCAATATTATTATAGAATATTTCATATTATTTTCAAAAATACATGAAACATTAAAAGTCAGAAAATGTGCTAAAATGATTTTATTGCATATTTCGACGTTTTAGAGCGGTTTGAGTGCTTTCTGGCAAAACTCATTTTTAGCTAAAATACTAGATTTCAAACTTTTAAATAGAATTTCTACGCAATTGAAATTTATGGAAAGTTAAGCAAAATTTTATGATTTTCTTTAGAAGCTTACTCATAGGTGATTTTATCTAAAAAATAGTTTTCAGAAAATCTGAAAATGCCTTAATCGTCAAAAATGCAATAAAATCAAGTTTATAGCATTTTGAATATTTATTAATTATTTACATATTTTAAAAATCATTAAAATCTATAAAAATAATATTTTATAGAATATTTCATATTTTTCAAAATACATGAAACATTAAAAGTCAAAAATGTCTAAAATGTATTTATGCATATTTCGACGTTTAGAGCGGTTTGAGTGCTTTCTGCAAAACTCATTTTTAGCTAAAATACTAGATTTTCAAACTTTTAAATAGAATTTCTACTGCAATTGAAATTTATGGGAATAGCAAATATGATTTTTGATTATATTTCTAAAAAAGTTAATGATTTAAAAGAATAATAAGTTAGCATTTAATTTAATATTTATTTAAATCATAAACTATAAAAAAAATTTTAAATTAATTTAAAAAAAAAATAAAAATAAATATGATATTAGAGGGTTAGTGTTCTGAAACTCATTGCTAAAATTAACTTAATAATTACGTAAATTTAGGAAATTTTATGATTTTAAGTATAATTATCTAAATGTTTTCAGCTAATTAAGCAAACAAAACAGTTTAATTTAATATTTATATTAATTTTAATTCATTAAATCTAAAAATAATATAAAAAATGTATTTATAATTTACGTTGCTGAGGCGCAAAACTTTACAAATAAGATTAATTAAATAGAATTCTGCAATGAATTAGGTTAGCAATTTTATGTTTTTTTTTAATTTTATCAAATAGTTTAGAAACAAATTAATGTCAAAAAAATAAAATCAGTTTAAATTAATATATATTATTTAATATTAAAACATTAAAATCTATAATCAATATTAATATTTTATTATTTAAATACATGAAACATAAATAGAAATGCTAACATTTTTTTGAGTTAGTTGAGGCTTTCCAACTTTGAAATAGATTTCTTAAATAGAATTTACTCAATTGAAATTATGGAAAATGCAAATTTTATGATTTTCTTTAGTTACTCATAGGTATTTTATCTAAAAATAGTTTTTCGAACTGAAAATGCTTAATAAAAAGATAAAAAGTTTTATAGCATTTTGAATATTATAATTATTTACATATTTTAAAAATCCATTAAAATCTATAAAATCAATATTTTTAGATATTTCATATTATTTTCGAAAAATACATGAAACATTAAAAGCTCAGAAAAATGCTAAAATCGTATTTTATTGCATATTTCGACGTTTAGAGGTTTGAGTGCTTTTCTGCAAAACTCATTTTTAGCTAAAATACGATTTTCAAAACTTTTAAATAGAATTTCTACTGCAATTGAAATTTATGGGAAAAGTAAGCAAATTTATGATTTTCTTTGGAAGCTTACTCATAGGATTTTATCTAAAAAATAGTTTTCAGAAAATCCTTGAAAATGCCTTAAATCGTCAAAAAATGCAATAAAACGTTTTATAGCATTTTGAATATTTATAATTATTTACATATTTTAAAAATCCCATTAAAAATCTATAAAAATCAATATTAATTTTGAATATTTCAATTATTTTCCAAAAATACATGAAACATTAAAAGCTCAGAAAAATGGCCTAAAATTGCATTTTATAGCATATTTCGACGTTTTAGAGCAGTTTGAGTGCTTTTCTGCAAAACTCATTTTTAGCTAAAATACAGATCAATATTTTATAATATTTCATATTATTTTCAAAAATACATGAAACATAAAAGTCAGAAAAATGGCTAAATTTATTTTATTGCATATTTCGACGTTTAGAGCGTTTGTGCTTTTCTGGCAAACTCATTTTTAGCTAAAATACTAGATTTTCAACTTTTAAATAGAATTTCTACTGCAATTGAAATTTATGGAAAAGTTAGCAAAATTTATGATTTTCTTTTAGGAAGCTTACTCATAGGTATTTTATCTAAAAAATAGTTTCAGAAAATCCTTAAAATGCTTAAATCGTCAAAAATGCAATAAAATCAAGTTTTATAGCATTTTGAATATTTATTAATTATTTACATATTTTAAAAATCCATTAAAAATCTATAAAAATCAATATTTTATGATATTTCATATTATTTTCAAAATACATGAAACATTAAAAGCTCAGAAAAATGTGCTAAAATGATTTTATGCATATTTCGACGTTTTAGAGCGTTTGAGTGCTTTTCTGCAAAACTCATTTTTAGCTAAAATACTAGATTTCAACTTTTAAA
>WNWK01058772.1:0-10359 GCA_009830355.1 Cherax destructor | reverse complement strand
GAGCAAATTCGCTGATGACACGAAGATAGGTAGGATAATCGATTCAGACGTAGATGTCAGTGAACTACAGGAGGATTTAGACAAACTCAATTCCTGGTCAGAAAAATGGCAGATGCAGTTCAATGTAGATAAATGCAAAGTTCTAAAGCTCGGAGTGTCCATAACCCAAGCACTTATAAGTTAAATAACGTAGAACTTAGCCATACAGATTGCGAGAAGGACTTGGGGGTGATGGTAAGCAGCAACCTTAAACCAAGACAGCAATGCCTAAGCGTACGTAATAAGGCAAATAGATTACTGGGATTTATATCAAGAAGTGTTAGCAACAGAAGTCCAGAGGTTATATTACAGCTTTATACATCATTAGTAAGGCCTCACCTAGATTACGCAGCTCAGTTCTGGTCTCCATATTACAGAATGGACATAAATTCGTTAGAAAACATTCAGCGTAGAATGACTAAATTAATACATAGCATTAGAAATCTTCCTTACGAAGAAAGATTGAAGACCCTTAAATTACATTCACTTGTAAGACGTAGAATGAGGGGAGACATGATCGAGGTATACAAGTGGAAAATGGGTATTAACAAAGGGGATATAAATAAGGTCTTGAGGGTATCTCTCCAAGAGAGAACCCGCAATAATGGATTCAAGTTAGATAAGTTTAGATTTAGAAAGGATATAGGGAAGCATTGGTTTGGAAATAGGGTAGTTGGTGAGTGGAACAGTCTGCCTAGTAGGGTTATTGAAGCAAGGACCTTGGGTAGTTTTAAATTTAGGTTGGATAAATTCATGAGTGAAAGGGGTTGGATTTGAGTGGGAATTGCACATGAGTAAATAAAATTATCAAAGCTTATTTCTTAGGTAGCATTGAAAATTAGGTTGAACAAATATTCTGTTAGTGGGATGGAATGTGAAGGACCTGCCTAGAATGGGCCAACAGGCCTGCTGCAGTGTTCCTCCTTTCTTATGTTCTTATGTTCTTATGTTAACTGCCTCAAAAGCCTTACTGAAAAAAGTTAATAAATTAGTTAGGCAGGAACGGCCACTGGTGAATCCATGTTGAGTATCATTAATCAAATTATGCCTATCGAGATGGCTTCTTATGTTATCAGCTATAATCGACTCTAATAATTTGCCTACAATTGAAGTTAGACTTATTGGGCGGTAATTTGATGGTAACGACTTGTCCCCTGCTTTAAAAATAGGAATTACATTAGCCATCTTCCACGTATCAGACACTACACCTTATTGAAGAGATAGGTTAAAAATGTTAGTTAAGGGTTCACAGAGTTCAATTTTGCATTCCTTAAGAACCCTTGAAAAAAGCTCATCAGGGCCTGGAGATTTATTTTGCTTCAAATGGTCTATCTGTTTGATAACCATTTCGCTAGTGACTGTGATACTACATAATTTATCTTCTTCAGGCCCACTAAAATACCTAATTCTTGGGATATTATTAGTGTCTTCCTGAGTGAAAACCGAGAGAAAATAATTATTAAAATCAGAGCACATTTCATTCTCTTTGTCAGTAAGATACCCATAATTATTTTTAAGGGGACCTATCTTATCTCTAACTTTTGTTCTATACACCTGGAAAAAACTTTTTGGGTTAGTTTTCGAATCCCTAGCAACTTTAATTTCGTAGTCCCGCTTAGCTTTTCTTATCCCCTTTTTAACGTCCCTCTTAATGTCAATATACTGATTCGTAAGATGACCCTCACCTCTTTTGATACGCCTATAAATTCCTTTCTTCTGCCCTAAAAGATATTTGAGCCTATTATTCATCCATTTTGGGTCATTTCTATTCGATCTAATTCCTTTATATGGGATAAATGTTCTTTGAATCCATTATTGCGGGTTCTCTCTTTGAGACATATCCTCAAGACCTTATTTATATCTCCCACTGTGTGCGCAATAAGGCTAACAGATTACTAGGATTTATTTCAAGAAGTATAAGCAACAGAAGTCCAAAAGTTATTTTACAGCTCTATACATCACTAGTGAGACCTCATTTGGATTATGCAGCTCAGTTTTGGTCTCCTTACTACAGGATGGATATAGATTCATTGGAGAACATACAAAGAAGAATGACTAAAATGATTTACAGTATAAGAAATCTCCCGTATGAAGATAGACTTAGAGCGTTGAATCTCCACTCTCTGGAGAGACGTAGAATGAGGGGAGATATCATCGAGGTGTACAAGTGGATGATGGGCATAAACAAAGGAGATATTAATAAAATACTGAGGATATCGAACCAAGTAAGAACGAGAAATAACGGATTTAAATTGGATAAATTTAGATTTAGAAAGGACATAGGCAAGTACTGGTTTTCGAACAGAGTTGTAGATGCGTGGAACAATCTTCCGAGTACTGTGATAGAGGCTAGGACCTTGGGTGGCTTTAAAAAGAGATTGGACAAATATATGAGTGGGAGGGGCTGGGTTTGATTTGTGTCGTGAGTACGGGAATAAATTTTTAGGTAGTGGTGGTTTTGATAAGGACCTGCCTTGTATGGGCCAGTAGGCCTTCTGCAGTGTTCCTCCATTCTTATGTTCTTATGTTCTTATTAATACCTATCTTGCACTTATATACCTCGATCATGTCTCCCCTCATTCTTCGTCTTACAAGTGAATGTAATTTAAGGGTCTTCAATCTTTCTTCATACGGAAGATTTTTAATGCTATGAATATCCATTCTGTAAAATGGAGACCAGAACTGAGCTGCATAATCTAGGTGAGGCCTTACTAATGATGTATAAAGCTGTAATATAACCGCTGGACTTCAGTTGCTTACACTTCTTGATATAAATCCCAGAAATCTATTTGCTTTATTTCTTACGCTTAGGCATTGCTGACTTGGTTTGAGGTTGCTGCTTACCATAACACCCAAATCCTTTTCGCATTCTGTACAGCTGAGTTCAACATTATTAATCTGGTAGGTGCTAGGGTTATGAACATTCCCGAGCTTTAGAACTTTGCATTTATCTATATTGAACTGCATCTGCCATTTTTCTGACCAGGAATTGAGTTTGTCTAAATCCTCCTGAAGTTCCGTGACATCTACGTCTGAATCGATTATCCTACCTATCTTCGTGTCATCAGCGAATTTGCTCATATTACTAGTAATTCCCTCGTCAAGATCATTTATATATATTATAAACAACAACGGGCCCAAAACCGATCCCTGTGGAACGCCACTTGTTACAGATCCCCACTCAGATTTAACCCCATTAATGCACACCCTCTGCTTCCTATTGGTGAGCCATGACTCGATCCATGAAAACACTTTTCCCCCAATGCCGTGAGCATTGTGGTACTCTATCAAAAGCCTTACTAAAATCCAAATAAACAATATCGAATTCTTTATCATGATCAACTGCCTCAAAAGCCTTACTGAAAAAAGTTAATAAATTAGTTAGGCAGGAACGGCCCCTGGTGAATCCATGTTGAGTATCATTAATCAAATTATGCCTATCGAGATAGCTTCTTATGTTATCAGCTATAATCGACTCTAATAATTTGCCTACAATTGATGTTAGACTTATTGTGTGGTAATTTGATGGTAACGACTTGTCCCCTGCTTTAAAAATAGGAATTACATTAGCCATCTTCCACGTATCAGACACTACACCTGTTTGAAGAGATAGGTTAAAAATGTTAGTTAAGGGTTCACAGAGTTCAATTTTGCATTCCTTAAGAACCCTTGAAACAGAGCACATTTCATTCTCTTTGTCAGTAAGATACCCATAATTATTTTTAAGGGGACCTATCTTATCTCTAACTTTTGTTCTATACACCTGGAAAAAACTTTTTGGGTTAGTTTTCGAATCCCTAGCAACTTTAATTTCGTAGTCCCGCTTAGCTTTTCTTATCCCCTTTTTAACGTCCCTCTTAATGTCAATATACTGATTCGTAAGATGACCCTCACCTCTTTTGATACGCCTATAAATTCCTTTCTTCTGCCCTAAAAGATATTTGAGCCTATTATTCATCCATGGAAAAATAAACACATAAGCAGTATAATGTGATCCTTTATTGACAACGTTTCGCCCACGCAGTGGGCTTTATCGAGTCACAGACAGATCTACCTGGAAAATGAGCAACATAGAGATATATATAGGGTACAGTCAGGTGGAGAATGCTGGGTCAGATGGAGAAAGCTGCATGTGAGTCTTAAAAGTAGTGTGAAAACATAGTGTGACTTAAAGGACCTGCAGTGTACCATTCTTGAGTTCTAGGTGGGATAGCGTTGAAGAAGTTTCTTGGCAATAGGTTCAGCTATGTTGTAGAAGCCGTTGTTCTGGTTAAAGTTGTTGGACATACAGATGAGTGATGATTCTAGGATTCTTCGGTATTGCATGTTGTCTTCTCTGGCGATGAGTCTTGCGTTTCTGTAGTTGATTAAATGGTTGTGTAAATTTCGGTGTTGAACACAGGCATTTTATGAGTCGTCAGATCTGCCTGCGTACTGGTGTTCTGAAATGCGTGTTTGTAGGTCTCTGGATGTTTCGCCAACGTATAATTTGCTGCAGCCATTACAAGGGATTGTGTATACCCCTGCCGTGGATTGAAGCTTTTCCTGTCTGTTACTGGTAATGTCCTTAATGGTGGTGGATGTGGAGGTGGATACTCGGAATGAGGTCTTAGAAAAATGTTGGAAACTTGTTTGGAAATGGAGTTGGTGGGAAGGACTATGTATCTCTTCTCAGCAGTGTCTTCTCTGGGTGTGTTGAAGATGTTTAATGCCCGTCGTCTGCAGTCTCTAATGAAGTGACGAGGATAGTGAAGTTTGGAAAAAACTTGTTCAATGAGGAGCATTCTTCTTCAAGGAACTCACTGCTGCAGATTCTGAGTGCGCGCAGGAAAAAGCCTATAATTACACCACGTTTAATTTTGGTGTCGTGGTGAGAGTAGAAGTGGAGAAGATCGTGTTGATTGGTAGGTTTTCGATAGACTTTAAAACGAAGTTCATGGTCAGCTTTGCAGAGAAGAACATCAAGGAAAGGAAGAGTGTTGTCGACTTCTTCTTCTAGTGTAAACTGGATTGATGGCTCAACCTGGTTGAGTTCGTGTTGGAGAGCTTGAACGTTGAAGCGTCTGGGAGTTATGATGAGAATGTCGTCAACATAACGAAGCCAGGTGACAGAAGAGGGAATAATAGTGGAAAATCGCTCGGCTTCCAAATGTTCCATATATAGGTTCGCAAGGACGGCACTAAGTGGCGATCCCATGGGTAGCCCAAAAGTTTGCTGAAAGAGTTGGTTTTCGAAGAGAAACATGTAAAGCCCACACATAGTTCAACAAGGTCGATGAAATCGCTGGCTGGAAGAGGAAGATCAAGCGAGTCGTCAAATTTCTTCCTGCGCAGCATCGAATCTGTGCAGTGAGTTACTTGAAGAATAATGTTCATCAACAAGTTTTTTTTCAGATGTTCAACTATCTGGGGTCACTAAATTTTGAGATGTGCGGTGATGGGCAGCTGGGCGGTGTCTTCAAATCCTGAGAGAGAGCACTCCCTATGGGGATAGAAGGATCCCGGTAGTCCTTGCACGCATCTGCAACTGGGGTTGCTGAAGTTTCCAAAGTTTTTTCTAGACCTCTTGATTCCCTCAGATCGGCGAGCTTTAAGGACATTACGTAGGGAGGGAAAACTTGAATAGGCGAGGGGGTATCTGGGATCATTGTAATTAGCATTTTGTTCTGAACACCCAGAGATACAAACACGCATTTCGACCCCACCTGCTTACGCGGTGCAGATCCTGATGGTCGGCTCTCAAAGAATGCAATGTTTTCAACCGAAATTTACACAACCATTTAATCAACTACAGAAACGCAAGACTCATCGCCAGAGAAGACAACAGCAATACCGAAGAATCCTAGAATCATCACTCATCTGTATGTCCAACAACTTTAACCAGAACAACGGCTTCTACAACATAGCTGAACCTATTGCCAAGAAACTTCTTCAACGCTATCCCACCTAGAACTCAAGAATGGTACACTGCAGGTCCTTTAAGTCACACTATGTTTTCACACTACTTTTAAGACTCACATGCAGCTTTCTCCATCTGACCCAGCATTCTCCACCTGACTGTACCCTATATATATCTCTATGTTGCTCATTTTCCAGGTAGATCTGTCTGTGACTCGATAAAGCCCACTGCGTGGGCGAAACGTTGTCAATAAAGGATCACATTATACTGCTTATGTGTTTATTTTTCCATTGTGTCGGTATTTTATACCATTTATTTCCAAGGGGACCTATCTTATCTCTAACTTTTGTTCTATACACCTGGAAAAAATCCAACCCCTCTCACTCATGTATTTATCCAACCTAAATTTGAAACTACCCAAGGTCCTAGCTTCAATAACCCTACTAGGCAGACTGTTCCACTCATCAACTACCCTATTTCCAAACCAACACTTTCCTATATCCTTTCTAAATCTAAACTTATTCAATTTGAATCCATTATTGCGGGTTCTCTCTTCGAGAGATATCCTCAAGACCTTATTTATATCCCCCTTATTAATACTCATCTTCCACTTATTACCGATCATGTCTCCTATGTCTTAGTCTTACAAGTGAATGTTAATTGTAAAGGGTCTTCAATCTTCGTCATACGGAAGATTTCAATGCTATGAATTAACTTTGTCATTCGTGCTGAATGTTTTCTAACGAATTATATCCATTATGAAAATGGAGACCAGAACTGAGCTGCATAATCTAGGTAGGCCTTAATAATGATGTATAGTGTAATATGAACATAAGAAAGGAACACTGCAGAGCTTTGGCCCATCAGGCAGGTCCTTCACAACCATCCCACTAACAGAATAATTGCCCAACCTAATTTTGCATTCTCCCAAGAAATAAGCTTAGATTCATTTAACTCAAATGGGTCCACCAAATCAACCCTCTCCTCATGAATTTATCAACCTAAATTTGAAACTACCCGAGGTCATAGCTTTGCCCTACTGGCTAGACTTTTTCACTCATCAGCTCCCTATTTCCAAACCAATATTTTCCTATATCCTTTCTAAATCTAAACTTATCCAATTTGAATCCATTATTGCGGGTTCTCTCTTGAGAGATATCCTCAAGACCTTATTTATATCCCCCTTATTAATACCCATCTTCCACTTATATACCTCGATCATGTCTCCCTCATTCTTCGTCTTACAAGTGAATGTAATTTAAGGGTCTTCAATCTTTCTTCATACGGAAGATTTCTAATGCTATGAATTAACTTTGTCATTCGTCGCTGAATGTTTTCTAACGAATTTATATCCATTCTGTAAAATGGAGACCAGAACTGAGCTGCATAATCTAGGTGAGGCCTTACTAATGATGTATAAAGCTGTAATATAACCGCTGGACTTCTGTTGCTTACACTTCTTGATATAAATCCCAGTAATCTATTTGCTTTATTTCTTACGCTTAGGCATTGCTGACTTGGTTTGAGGTTGCTGCTTACCATAACCCCCAGATCCTTTTCGCATTCTGTACGGCTGAGTTCAACATTATTAAGCTGGTAGGTGCTAGGGTTATGAACATTCCCGAGCTTTAGAACTTTGCATTTATCTACATTGAACTGCATCTGCCATTTTTCTGACCAGGAATTGAGTTTGTCTAAATCCTCCTGAAGTTCCGTGACATCTACGTCTGAATCGATTATCCTACCTATCTTCGTGTCATCAGCGAATTTGCTCATATCACTAGTAATTCCCTCGTCAAGGTCATTTATATATATTATAAACAACAACGGGCCCAAAACCGATCCCTGTGGAACGGGGTTCACTTATCCAGGGAAGGTGTAGGATTTCTCGCTAGCTCAGTTGAGGATGTTGTTAGGGCTTTAAACTAGGATTAGTTAGAGGTATGGGTTTAGGAATGGTAAATAATGAGGGCCAAAATATTGATTCAGGCTTTGATATCATAAATCATAACAATAACAGTAATCGAGTGACACAGGGTAATGATAGTAACAGAAATTGTGTAAAACAAAAGCTGAAAAAGGTTCACAAGAAGATACATATCAATGTATTTTATACTAACTGTCGAAGCGCCAGAAATAAAATTAACGAATTACGTTTGATAGCATGCGCTGGGAACTTTGATGTCATTGCAATAACTGAAACATGGTATAATACCAAGAGTCGGGATGAGCGCATGAGTGGGTAGAATTGTCAAAGCTTATTTCTTGGGTAGCATTGAAAATTGGGTTGAGCAAATATTCTGTTAGTGGGACGGATTGTGAAGGACTTGCCTAGTATGGGCCAACAGGCCTGCTGCAGTGTTCCTCCTTTCTTATGTTCTTATGTTCTTCTTAATATGCTTTGATAATCAGGGCACTATAAAATAGGGTACTGAAGGAGCTGAAGCACCTGGTCCATCACCAGCGTACTGAATGAGCCGAAGTACCTGGTCCATCACCAGGGCACTGAATGAGCAGAAGCACCTGGTCCATCACCAGGGTACTGAATGAGCCGAAGTACCTGATCCATAACCAGGGCACTGAATGAGCCGAAGCACCTGATCCATCACCAGGGTACTGAATGAGCCGAAGCACCTGGTCCATCACCAGGGTACTGAATGAGCCGAAGCACCTGGTCCATCACCAGGGTACTGAATGAGCCGAAGCACCTGGTCCATCACCAGGGTACTGAATGAGCCGAAGCACCTGGTCCATCACCAGGGTACTGAATGAGATCACCAGGGTACTGGAAACTGCGAATCATTTTTTTTTTACATTATATTACATCTTAACAATGAAGAACAAGCCACTTGGGGATGGAAATATTGAGCTCTAGATCTTTCAAACTCTTGTGCGTTGTCAGGAGCTGTGCAATGTTGCAAGACAGCAACAGATAAAAGGGGAAATTGGGTTGAGCAAATATTCTGTTAGTGGGACGGATTGTGAAGGACCTGCCTAGTATGGGCCAACAGGCCTGCTGCAGTGTTCCTCCTTTCTTATGTTCTTATGTTCTTATGATTGCTGAGTGTCATATTCAGGGGTTTAAGTTGTTCCATGTAGATAGATATAATGGGAAAGGGGGTGGAGTTGCATTGTATGTACGAGAAAATATAAATTGCTGCATAAAAACAGGCATAAAAATAGATGGATCATTAACAGAATCTGTTTGGGTAGAGTTTCTAGAAGGTCAAGAAAAACTGATTCTAGGTGTAATATACCGACCTCCAGGCTTGGATCACGATAGAGGGAGACTTCTTTGGGACGAAATTGTTAGGGCTTCTAGGCACAATAACGTAGTGATAGTAGGGGATTTTAACTTTAGTCAAATTGACTGGACTTCTTTGACCGGTAATCTGGAGTCCAGTGACTTTATGGAAGTAGTTCAGGACTGTTTTCTGAAGCAGTGTGTGACGGAGCCTACCAGAGGTAATAATTTGCTCGACCTAGTCTTGTCAAATAAAGAAACTCTTGTAAATAATCTGGAGATCACTGAAGAGCTTGGAGCTAGTGATCACAAATCCATTACCTTTAATATTACATGGGAGTACGAGAATAGGGATAATACATAAGAACATAAGAAAGGAGGAACACTGCAGCAGGCCTGTTGGCCCATACTAGGCAAGTCCTTCACAATCCGTCCCACTAACAGAATATTTGCTCAACCCAATTTTCAATGCTACCTAAGAAATAAGCTTTGACATAAGAACATAAGAACATAAGAAAGGAGGAACACTGCAGCAGGCCTGTTGGCCCATACTAGGCAGGTCCTTCACAATCCGTCCCACTAACAGAATATTTGCTCAACCCAATTTTCAATGCTACCCAAGAAATAAGCTTTGACAATTCTACCCACTCATGCGCGAGTCCCACTCAAATCCAACCCCTCTCACTCATGAATTTATCCAACCTAAATTTGAAACTACCCAAGGTCCTAGCTTCAATAACCCTACTAGGCAGACTGTTCCACTCATCAACTACCCTATTTCCAAACCAATACTTTCCTATATCCTTTCTAAATCTAAACTTATCTAACTTGAATCCATTATTGCGGGTTCTCTCTTGGAGAGATATCCTCAAGACCTTATTTATATCCCCTTTGTTAATACCCATTTTCCACTTGTATACCTCGATCATGTCTCCCCTCATTCTACGTCTTACAAGTGAATAAAATTTTAGGGTCTTCAATCTTTCTTCGTAAGGAAGATTTCTAATGCTATGTATTAATTTAGTCATTCTACGCTGAATGTTTTCTAACGAATTTATGTCCATTCTGTAATATGGAGACCAAAACTGAGCTGCGTAATCTAGGTGAGGCCTTACTAATGATGTAAAAAGCTGTAATATAACCTCTGGACTTCTGTTGCTAACACTTCTTGATATAA
>WNWK01058771.1:0-10359 GCA_009830355.1 Cherax destructor | reverse complement strand
GGTCTGAGGTCACATCAAAGCATTTTGAAACACTTTTTTGTGCGAATTTAATCTGGGGGGTCCATGGCTGGATGAAAGGAGGGGGGGAAAAAATTTTCCCGAAAAATTAAACCCCAAAACAACTCTTCCACGGGAGGATGAGCGGAGCTTGTCCAGAACAGGGGGGCTTTTGAGTCCCATTTTTTCCTTCGGTTTTTTTTTTCACACTGGGGCCAAACACTTCAGTCAACCATTCCTTAAAAACCAGTGCCCCATGCGGGTTAGATTCCAATGCACACACAATTTATTCTTTTTCATTGTTTTCAAAGGTTCTGGGTTTTCTGAATGATACACCAAAAGGCTTCACTTTAAAATCACCACTGGCATTCAATCATAAGATTATTTTTCATAGGCTTTGCCCGGGGCTTGCCTTTTCCCCTGAGAAAGAAGGCTTGGGGCAGTTTTTCCCAAAAAACAGGCCTGTTTATCAAAAAACACTTGTTGAGGTTCAATTTTTCAGTGTCGCAACCCTAATTCCTAAAATTTTTCAGCTGCACGTTTGTCAGCTGGCTGCCAAAAAAATGCCTCCCCTGTGTTGCCATTTTTAAACCTCCAAACCAGTTTTGCTGGCTTTAAAATCCCGCCCCATTACGGGCGGCATTGTTTGAAAGATCCGGCAATTCCTCCCCAAAATTATCCCGGGGGAAATACACACCCGCATCTTTTTTCATTGATCCACCCATCAACAACTTCTAACCCCATCCATTTTTTTTTGATCTTTTTTCATTTATTTTTTTGCAACATTAGCTTCCTTGATCTCATTTTTTGCCGGATGGGGGAAGTAGGGGGGGTTTTTTTTACATCCTGGCAAGCTCACCAAACCCCACTCTCATTTTTCAAAACCCTTTTTTCAGTTCAATGGGTTCCCCCTTTTTCCAAAGGGGGGGACTGGGGAAATTTTTTGACCCATGGTGACTTTTTTCGGGCAATCACAAACCACCAAAAAAACAACAAATGGAATTTTTGAAAAGGGCGGGGAACCCCCAATGGTAAAAAAGCTCACTGGGTCCGCGAGGCGCAGGCAGGGGGACAGGGGACAGGCAATACTTTTTCTACCCCAGTCCATTTTGGTACACAAAACCCAAAAAAACTTCCTTTTTTTTAATTCGCCTTACGTTACCCGGGGTCCATTTATAGAAATGCTATAATGGTTAAAGGAAACATTAAATAATATCAAAATGGTGACAAAAACCCCCTACCATTATAGATGCCTTATTTTAAAAGACCCTCTACCGATTGGCTTGGGAACAGAACCCGTCTTAAGGGGGGGGAAGCTGAAATTTTGGGGGCTGGTGAAAGGGTAAAAAGGGGATACAGTCCTATTAAATGTCTTGACTATGCTTCGAACAGCTTCAATATTTAAGGGGTTTTCATATCTTTTATGGATGATACTCTGTGTTTTTGGGTTTGTAAAAATTTGCCAATATACTAACAAAGTTAAAATGTTAGACTCACTGAATTGTGAGTGATAACTGGAGAACATCACTTTAGTCAGCTTCACATTGAATATTGGTGTGATTTGCTGAACAAAAAGGTTTTTGTTGTTACTGGGATATTTAAAACCTAATTTGTCAATTTTATTAAACAAATGAGTACAGTGGTACTCGGGATACGTCCCCTTTTGGGAAAACAGTGGGCCTCCGCTATTCAAACGGCTCAGCAGCGAACAACCGTCATTAGTACAAGAAAATCATATCGTCATGCGAACAAATTATCGCGAGCGAATGCTTCGTGACCGTCCGCCCAGGCGCTTTTTGGGGTCTCACCGCAGGCGTGGGGCCAGTCCCCGTTTACCGAGAACAATACCCTTGCACGCTCTCCAGACATTTCCCCACTTATTATAATTTTTTGGGGTTTGTTATTAAGTGTGACTGTGGAATAAGCTACCATGGGTCCAAGAAAGTTCCTAGTGGTAAACCCCCGGGCTGATTGGGAAAAGGGGAAACACCGTAGAAATGAAGAAGGAAATAATACAAAATACGAGAGTGTGCAATGTGTGATCTTGCCAGGATATATGGCAAAACAGGTCAACTATCGCCTTATCCCGTTTAAGAACAAATTAAGGAAGCTGATGTTGCAAAAGGTGTTACTGTGCAGCCAAAAATAAACCACAAATAATCAAGAGATTGAGAAGTTGCTGGTGTGATCAAGGATAAAGAGTTAGGGTGATAGTGTGTCTGAGTCAATCAGGAAAAGGAAGGAACTTGCATGCCGATCTTGGGAAAGAAAATGCCTGCAACCAATGCTGATTGTAATGGTAGAATTTTAAAACCAGCAAAGGCTGGTTGGGAGATTAAAAATCATAGTGACATACATAATGGGTAAGGCATGGAGGTTGCAGTTCAGACAAATATGCAGCTGAAAAATTCATAAACGAAATTCCCGGACTACATAAAGACTGAAAATTGAAACTGAACATGTTCAATTCGACGAAACAGGCCTGTTTTGGGAAAAAAATGCCCAACAGACCTACATTACTCAAGGGGGAAAAAGCATCCAGGGCACAAGCCTATGAAAGACAGGCTAACTTCATGATGGGTAATGCTTGATTTTAAAATTTAAGCCTTTAGTACTAGGGATCACCAGAAAATCCCAGAGTTCAAGAGACACAATGTCAAAAAATAGATTGTGTGTCTTGGGGAGAGCAGTCAGAATGCATGGGTCACAAAGCACCTTTCAGTGACTGACCTGAAGGTTTTGCCCCAGTGTGAGAAAAAAAAACTAAGGGAAAAGGGTTTGGAAAAAAATTCCTGTTGCTGGACAATGCCCTTCACATCCTCCTGAAGACCTACTGTGTGAAGACCCCAAATTTATAAAACTGAAATTCTGCCTTTCCCAACACTATCCTCCTCCTCCAGCCCATGGACCAGCAGGTCATCTGTAACTTCAAAAATGGTAAGAAAAAAGACTTCATTTATTTACTAATACTTTTAGTAGTACAGCACTGTAGATTTAATTTTTTGTTTTGTAGAAGTTAATTTTTTAAAATATATTATTTTTTTATTTAGGGTTTCGGAACGGTTAATTTATTTCCATTATTTCTTAAAAAATTAAACGCCCAACTTTTTTTTAAAACAAGCCCGGAACAATTTTAATGGGGGGGGCCTGTAAGTCAACTTGGGTCCTTTTTGGGAAAGGGGAAAATCTTTGGTTTCAACCTTTTTTTGGGAAAATGTTTATGCTAGAACTTATGGGCAAAATGAGTCTGACACCAGCTACCCTTGTTTACCTCTCTCCAAAGGGTTTTTATAAAGTCAAACCTGGTAGTTTCAACCAGGTCCAAATGGAAAAAAAAACAGAAAAAAAGGGGGGTCCCTTCCAAACAAAAACATATCCTCTTCCCCCTTCCTCAGCACTATCCTGGGAACTTACTATTTTCAGCAAAGTAAAGTGGGTTTAAATTTTTTTATTTTATCTAATTCTTTTTATTTTTTTTTGTAAAACAGTGTTTTAAAATTTCATTTTTAGCATTAACATGTTTTAATCCTTTTAGGGTTTTGAAACAGGTCTTCGCACCAGGGTTTTCGTCTAGCGCCAAATTTAGAAATCAAATCAAGCGAAACAGGCTGGGGGCCTAGATTGAGAGAATGGCTCGCATCAGTGTGCAGTATAAAAAAACCCCCGCAGACACAGTGCATAATGATAAAAAAAAAACCCGTTTTTTGGGGTTTTTTGCTGTTTCTTCTTATATTCTTACGACCACTGTTTTGACGATCAGCCAAAAATTTAGCGGCCCAAATCAAACAGGAAAAATGGTAGGCCTACATGTGAGAGAATGGGTCTGTGGTCAGTGTCGCAGTTAAAAAAAAATCCCCCAGCCAGTGGGGCATTGGGAAAAACCCTTTAGTATCCTTTTAAAATCCTAGGGGGATTTACCCCCCGGCATCTGGGACTTTTTTCCCCAATGAAGCTCAAAACAGATGGAAGTGCTCTGAAGATGAATTTCAGGTTTTAGGGTTTGTGAAAAAAGCAATGCCCAGGATCCCCAAAGGAAGGAAGGAAAAAAAAAAAGAAAGTAAGGAAGGAAGAGATGGGGGAAGGAAGGAAAGAAGAGATAAAAAAAGTAAAAAGGGGAAAGGGGGAAAAGGAAGGAAGGAAAAAAAGAAAGGGAAATAGAGATAGGGAAGGAAGAACAAAGAAGAAAGAAAAAAGGAGATGAGAGGAAGTCCACACCAAGCAGTGGGAAGTTGAGGAAAGTGCCCCTTATATGTGTTTTATATTATGAACAATAAAAAGGTTGGAAGGAAAGGGGGGCAAAAGGGGGGCAAGAGGAAGGCAAGGGGTGGGGAAGGGGTGGAAAAAAGGTAAGAAGAGGTAAGCAAGAGGAAGGTGGGATAAAGGACGAAAGGACAAAAAGGGACAAAGGAAGGGGGATGAAAGGGAAAGGAAATAGGAAGGAATGTGGAAGGCTGTGGAAGGAAGGGGTTGGAAGGAAGGAAGGAAGGTTGGGGAAGGAAGGAATGACGCCCCCGAAAAAACAACCCGCCAGAAGCAATAGCAATTTATGAAGTGCCCCGTGATTATATATGCGTATATATAGAAATGGGGAAAGGGAAAGGGAAAAAAGGAAGGGGATGAAAAAGGAAGGAATGTAGGAAAAAAGGTTGAAGGAATGTGGGGGAAAGGGAAAGGTGGAATGATGCCCAGACAAAAAAACCAGCTTCCAGGCTTTGCAGTTCTAGGGGGGCCCAGGTTATGTGTGTATTTATAAAACCCCAGAAGGAAGAAAGGAAGGAGAGATGAAAGGAAGGTAGGTAGGTGGTTAGGTGGTGGTGGTAGGTGGTAGGTAGGTAGGAGGGGAAGGGGGGGGAAGGGAAAGGGAAGGAAGGAAGGAAAAGGAAGGGAAAGGGAAAAGGAAAGGTGGAAGGAAGGTGGAAGGAATGTAGGAAAAAAAGGAAGGAATGGAAGGAAGGAATGAGACCCAGGGACCATCAACCTAGGATAACACCTAACACAACTGCCGCTACTTTTTTAAAAAAAACTGCTCAGAAGGGGTTTTTTTTGTCTGGATAAAAAAAAAACCCCCACAAAAAGGCAGGACATTCGTTTTTTGTGAGGAATAAAAAACACCACTGTGCATGTTTAAAAAGGGTTCCAAAGCTGCAGAATTTTTATAAAACATCCCCAGTGACTGTACTTTTTATATATATTATACAACAATAGTAATAAAGTTTTTTTGTATTGTTCATTTTGTAAACAAGTTTTGTAAACAATATAAAGATACTAATGTTTATCTATTATTGTTTGCATACAACGAATGTATATATATACATTGCACCTTATTTGCCCACAGGCCACATAAGTTACGCAAAAAAGAAAATAGGAAAAAAAAAAGAAATCTATGAATGGAAGTAAACAAAATTTACTGAGTGAGGGCAGCATGTTGCCATACGCGGCTCATTTTCTGCCAACTTTACACCTCCATATCTCGGTAAATATTGATGGCAAAATCTGTTTTTAGGAAAAAAACAATCAGAAAAATAATTTAACATTTTGATAAGAAAAAAATTTTTTTTTTAATATTTTGCGACAACAGAATGGCACTCAGGATTGAGGTTGCGACAGTCAAGGGGTTAAAACAGACTTGCAGTCTATTTTGTATGGTATTTATGGTTGTATTCTCGTTGTCTTGGTCTCATTTGATAGAATGGAAGATATACTAAAATAGAGATAATTTGATTGGTTTCTGATGACAAGCACCTAGAAATTGAGCGCAAAACAGCGAAAATTTCAATTTTTGCCCATGTTAAGTAAACAAATCACCCATGCGTCCAATACACATCAACTGGTGAGTCTAATATTCTTGCCCCAGCGCTGATATTATTTTTACCAAAATGATGCATAGTATACATAAAGAAAATCTTCATTTTTTTGTGAGAATAAAAATTCAAAATGGAAAGCAAAAGTAATATAAGAGGGGCCTGGGCGTGACTAATGAACAGATAAATGTTATTTTGTCCAGGAATGTCTGTCTTGTTTATTCTGGACCCTATTTTGAAATTTGCATCTTTGAAATTTAGTGAAATTGACAATATTGCCAATTTCTGACCCTTTATTGGTAGTTGAAATCAGTAAATTGGTGGTTTCTTGTACTCAATCGATAGAACAAATGGAATTCTAGAATAATACTATGATTTTAGTAGACTGAGACATTGGAATTGGTCGAAAATAGGGTTCAAAGTGGGCAAAAACCCATGCATAAATATTGTCATTTCGCACTTTTCAAGAGCATAATCATTAGTTTTTCACCAAATTTCATACTTTTGGTGTCATTATGATTGGAAAAGATGCTCTATCATTTCATAAGAAAAAATAATTTTTTTCCCCAAAAATGTTTGACCCTGGAGTTGGATCGGGGGTCTCGCCCCTGAAAGGGTTAAATTATTTTTTACAACCCCATCAATGAATAATATGCCAATAACAGTAGGGTTTTTTTCATGGGAACAGATTAATCGTTTTCCCTATATTTCTTATGGAAAAATTTGTTTGATATACAGTGGACCCCGACTATCGGCCGGTCTGAGTATCAGCCGACTAGAGTTTGATCACTTTTTTGGGCCCCCCTTTCCCGAGTATCGGCCATTTCCCGACTCTCGGCCGACCAGACCTGTCCACCTGCCCACGCTTGCGCACCTCCCGCGCAGGCATCGTAGCCAGTCTGGGTTTGTTTATCCTTGAGTGAAATTACCCAGCGTGCTATTCAAATATTTCACAATAATTTTATTGTGTTTATTGATTGTCACTTTGAAATATAAGTCACCATGGGTCCAAAGAAGCTTCCTAGTGGCACCCATGTGGTAAAGAAAGTGAGGAACACCATCGAACTAAGGAAGAAGATAGAAAAAAAAGGTGGCGTACGTGTGGGGAGCTTAGGATGTACAACAAAAAAAAATCTACTATCACTCTATCCTGGCAAAGAGAAAGAAATCAAGGAAGCTGATGTTGCAAAAGGTGTTGACATGTTTGCCAAAAATAGATCAAAAACAGTGATGAGGTTGAGAAGTTGTTGGTGGTGTGGATCAACAAAACAGACAGCGGGTGATAGTGTTTCCATGGCGAAAATTTGTGAAAAGCAAGGCAGTTGCACGCAGATCTTGTCAAGAAAATGCCTGGAACCAGTGCTGATGCAGTGATTTTAAGGCCAGCAAAGGCTGGTTTGACAGATTTAGGAAATGTAGTGGCATACACAGTGTTGTAAGGCATGGTGAGGCAGGCCAGTTCAGACAAACTTGCTGCTGAAAAGTTTGTACTGAATTTAAGGGGTTTGTAGACACTAAAAATTCAAACCCCAAAAAGTGTTTAATTGTGATGAAACAGGCTTCTTTTGGAAGAAAATACCAAAGAGGACCTACATTACTCAGGAGGAAAAGGCATTACAGGACACAAAGCCTATGAAAGACAGGCTAACTCTCATGTTGTGTAGTAATGTAGTGGAGTTTTAAAGTGAAGCCTTTACTGGTGTATCACTTTGAAAAATCCCAGTGTTTCAAGAAAAACAATGTCACCAAGAGTAAATTGTGTGTTTGGAAGGCTAACACTAAGGCATGGGTCCTGAGGAAATTTTCATAGAGTGGGTCCATCAAGTGTTTGGCCCAGTGTGAAAAATACCTACAGAAAAGAAATTGGGACTCAAGTACCTCCTAGTACTGGACAATGCTCCTGCTCATCCTCACAACTTAGGACTTTTTGTCTGATGAGTTCAGTTTCATCACAGTGAAGTTCTTGCCTCCCAACCGACTCTTCTCATTCAGCCCATGGACCAGCAGGTCATTTCTAATCAAAAACACTACAAAAAGCAGTGTTTCAAAAGTGCTTTGAAATGACCTCGACAGTGAGTTGACCCTAAGAGAGTTCTGGAGGAATCACTTCAGATCCTCCATTGCACAAGCCTTATAGGTAAGGCTTGGGAGAGTGACTTCCAGGACTTTGAACTCTGCTTGGTGACAATTGTGGCCAGGTTGTGTTGAACAGAGGGATTTTGAAGGGTTTGAGGCTGACCCTGACCCTGATGACCCTGTGCCTATTCTGGAAGGTATTGTGGCATTGGGCAAGTCCCTGGGATTAGAGGTGAGTGGTGAGGATGTGGAAGAGTTGGTGGAGGACCACGGGTGGCTAACCACTGAAGAGCTGCAAGAGCTTCATCTGGAACAGCATCAGACCAGAGTAGAGAAAATTGCTTCAAGGGAAGGAGGAAGATAGACTGGAGGTGCCTTCTTCAGAGATAAGGAGATTTGTTCAAAGTGGAATGATGTGCACGGTTTGGAGAAATATCACCCTGAGCAAGCTGAAATAAGCCATTCTGCAACAAGTTCAGTGACAGAGCCATTTGCACTTCAGGAACATGTTAAAAGAGGCGCCAAAAACAAGAGGACTGTGGACGTAGGAGATGGGGTCCAGTGAATCTCAAGCTGGTCCTAGTGGCATTAAAAGACCAAGAGGGGGATTTCCTTCCAAACACTAGCCCTCCCTCACTCCTCCCTATCTTCCAGATGCCAGCAAGTATCTTTAATAAAGGTAAGTAAATTTTATTTTAAATTTAAATTTATAAATTTAATATGTTATTATTATGTGTTTTGTGTATGTAAAACTATAGTTATTCTTTAAAAAATGAATTTTTGTGAATATTTTTGGGTGTCCGGAATGGATTAATTGTATTTACATATTTCTTATGGAAATAATGGTTCAACTTTCAGCCAGTTCGAGTTAAGGCCTAGTCCTGGAACGGATTACGGCCGATACGGGGTCCACTGTACGTCTGTTTGGTATAAGTCCAAAGTCCTGGACGGATTAACCTTTGGGGTCGAAGGCCTTCTCAGGAAAGTGTTCCTGGGGTGAAATTTTTGGAAAAAAAAATTAATTTTTCTTATGAAATGATAGAGAATCGTTTTCCGATCATACGCCAACAAAATTATGAAATTTGATCGAAAACAAGGAATATGCTTTCGCGAGAGCGGTAGCCATGACACTTACGCATCAGCGATTTTGCCCACTTTGAGGCCCTATTTTGACAAATTCCAATGTTTCAGTCTCCTAAAATTATAGTTATTTCGCTAGAACTACATTTCTTCTATCGATTGAGTACAAGAAACCGCCTATTTACCAATTTCATCTACCCAAAATAGTGGTCAGAAAATGGCAATTTTCCAATTTCACCAAATTTCAAACGATGCCAATTTCAAAATAGGGTCCAGAGAAACAAGGCAGACATTCCTGGCACTAAAATAACATGTTCTTTGTTCATTAGTCACGTCTCCAGGCCCCTGTTCCATTACTTTTGCTTTTCATTTTGAATTTTTATTCTCACAAAAAATAGAAGATTTACTGTTATGTATACAATGCATCATTGTAAAAATGGTATAAATAATATCAGAGCACTTGTGCATGAATATAAGACTCGTCAGTGATGTGTATTGAGGCATGGTGTGATTTGTTTATCTTGAACATCGTCAAAAATCGAACATTTTTGCTACTTTGAGCTCAATTTCAAGGTACTTGTCACTGTCATACCAATCAAAATCATTCTCTATTTCTGTAATATATCTTCCATTCTATCAAATGAGACCAAGAAAACGAGAATACATCAATAAATACCATACGAAAATCGACTGCAAAGTCGCTGATTTAATCGAAAAAACGGTCAGAGTTTTTTCTCTCATTATGCATGTGTACTGCAGGATTTTTTTATACTGCGCACACTGACCCACAGACCCATTCTTTCATATGTATGCCTACAGGCGTTTTCTGCTTAAATTGAGGCCGCCTAGGAATTTGGCGTACTAGTACGGCACCAACCCTGCTCGTAAAACGTACTAGTACGGCACCGACCCCGAAAGGGAAGGCATATACCGATACCACTGTATACTGATTTCCATTCAATTGCTGAAGAATGTCTCTTATGATCAGCTTCAAACCTTTAACACTGATGCATTTTATGAGAAAATCCTATACCCTGAATACAGGCTGTGTCGATAAACTTTGCCAATATAATAACATAGTAAAATAAAACTTGGAAATTATCACATTCTAAGTTTGATGACTACTGAATGTGCATTGCTATTGCACCATCATAAAGTCAAAATATCGTAAGTAATAATAATAATAATATTTTTATTTCATTGCAAGTTTACATCAGATTTTGTAACTGAAGAGAAACAATAAACTGTAGTACAAACTCTGTCATTGGCTAGATGCTATCACGAAACATACAATTCCATTGGTGATTGGCAAAGCCCTCCACACACCCCATGAATACTGGAGTGCTGCCCAAGAGGCAAGTACTGCATTGTTGGGTGGCGAGACCCACCCACACGCACCACCATC
>WNWK01058770.1:0-10359 GCA_009830355.1 Cherax destructor | reverse complement strand
AAAAAAAAATAAAAATTTGCTTATTTTCCCAAAATTTTTAATTGCAGAAAAATTTTATTTAAAAGTTAAAATTTAAGTTTTTAGAAAAAAAATGATTTTCCCAAAAACACTCAAACCGCTCTAAAACGTCGAAATATGCAAAAAATACCTTTTTAAATTTTTCATTTTAATTTTTAAAGTTTTTTTAAAAATTTTTTAAAAAGATTTTAATTTTTTTTTTTTAAAAATATAAATAAAAAAAATTAAAAATGCTAAAACTTTTTTATTTTTTTTTTTGACATTTTTTTTGGTTTTTAAAAAAATTTTTTTTAAAAAATTCCTTTTTCCCAAAAAAAAAAAAAATTTTGCTTTTTTTTTCCATAAATTTCTTAGAAATTTTTTTTGATAACAAGGGTTTTTAGCTTAGTTTTAAAAAGACTAAACCCTAAAAGGGAAAATGCAAAAAAAATTTTAAACATTTTTTGAGTTTTTAATTTTCATGTATTTTTAAAAATAATATGAAATTTTTTGAAAATATTGTTTTTTATAGGTTTTTTTGGGTTTTTTAAAAAATAAAAAAAATTAAATCTTCTAAAATGATAAATCGTTATTTTATTTTTTTTGGACGATTCTTTTTTTTTAAGGATTTTCAAAAAAAATTTTTTTTTTTCGATAAAATATAAAAAAAATCAAAAATTTGGCACTTTTCCCAAAAACAATTGCAGAAAAATTTATTTGTGTATAATATATTTTTTATTGCTTTTTGGGACGATTCATTGTTTTTAAAGGGATTTTCAAAAAATTTTTTTTTTTGAAAAATATCCCAAAAAAAAATCAAAAATTTGGTTTTTTCCCCAAAATTTAATTGAAGAAATTTTTTAAAATTTAAAATTTTTTTTTAAAAAAAGGGTTTTTGCCAGAAAGCATAAACCCTCTAAATCGTCAAATACAAAAAATACCTTTTTAAAATTTTAATGATATTTTTAATGTTTCATTTTTTTTTTGAAAATAAATGAATATTCTAAAATAATACTGTTTTTTAAAGTTTTTTAAGGGGGTTTTTTAAAAATATGTAAATAATATATATATATATATATAATATATATATTAAAATGCTATAAAAGTTTTTTTATTGTTTTTTTGACATTCAAGGCATTTTAAAGGGAATTTCTAAAAAAATTTTTTTTAGATAAAAAAACCAGGTAATTCCCCAAAAAAATTTAAAAAATTTTTTGCATTTTTTAAATTTTTAATTGAGTAGAAATTTTTTTAAAAGTGGATAACGTTTTTACAAAAAATGAGTTTTGCCAGAAAAGACTAAAACCGTCAAAATCGTCGAAATATGAAAAAAATACCATTATTTCATAAAAATTTTTTTTAAAGTTTTTTAAGGGGGTTTTTTTTAAAAATTTTAAATAATATATATATATATTAAAAAAAAAAGTTTTTTTTATTGTTTTTTGATTAAACATTTTAAGGGAATTTTCTAAAAAAAATTTTTTAGATAAAAAAACCATATAAGTTCCCCAAAAAAATCAAAAATTTTGCATTTTCCCATAATTTAAATTTGAGAAAAAATTTTTTTAAAGTTGGAAATCTAAGTTTTTTAGCAAAAATGAGTTTTAAAAGACTAAACCGTCAAAACGTCGAAATATGCAATAAAATGGCATTTTAGCACATTTTTATGATATTTTAATGTTTCACGTATTTTTGAAAAATAATATGAATATTCTATTATAATATTGATTTTTAAAGATTTTTAATTATTTAGATATTTTTAAAAAATCCCATTAAAAAACTATAAAAATCCTATATTATTATACAATATTTCATATTATTTTCCAAAAATACATAAAACATTAAAAAGCTTAGAAAAATGTGCTAAAATCGTATTTTATTGATATTTCGACGATTTAAGGTTTGAGTGCTTTTCTGCAAAACTCATTTTTAGCTAAAATACATATATTATCACACTTTTAAATAGAATTTCTACTGCAATTGAAATTTATGGGAAAAGTAAGCCAAATTCTATGATTTTATTTTAGGAAGCTTACTCATAGGTGTATTTCATCTAAAAAAAATAGTTTTTCAAAAAATCCTTGAAAATGCCTTAAATCGTCAGAAAAATGCAATAAAATGAAGTATTATAGCATTTTTGAATATTTATTATTTATTTATATATTTTTAAAAAATCCAATTAAAAATCTATAAAAATCAATACTTTTATTGAATATTTCATATTATTTTTTAAAAAATACTTGAAATATTAAAAAGCTCAGAAAAATGTGCTAAAATGGTATT
This sequence comes from Cherax destructor, assembly GCA_009830355.1. Taxonomy (NCBI): domain Eukaryota; kingdom Metazoa; phylum Arthropoda; class Malacostraca; order Decapoda; family Parastacidae; genus Cherax; species Cherax destructor. Next base: position 8,079 of record WNWK01058770.1, on the reverse strand, counting down.
TTATTGCATATTTCGACGTTTTAGAGCGGTTTGAGTGCTTTTCTGGCAAAACTCATTTTTTAGCTAAAATACTTAGATTATCAAACTTTTAAATAGAATTTCTACTGCAATAGAAATTTATGGAAAAGTAAGCTAAATTTTATGATTTTCTTTAGAAGCTTACCTCATAGGTATATTTTATCTAAAAAATAGTTTTTCAGAAAATCCTTAAAATGCCTTAAATCGTCAAAAATGCAATAAAATCAAGTGTTATAGCTTTTTTAAATTTTTTTTAATTATTTAGATATTTTTAAAAATCCCATTAAAAACTATAAAATCCTATATATTATACAATATTTCATATTTTTTTCCCAAAAAATACATGAAACATTAAAAAGCTCTGAAAATATTCAAAATGGTATTTTATTGCATATTTCGACGTTTTAGAGGTTTATGCTTTTTGACAAACTCATTTTTAGCTAAAATACTAAGATTTTCAAACTTTTAAATACAATTTCTACTGCAATTGAAATTTATGATTAAAGTATGCGAAATTTATTATTTTTTAGGTATATTTTATCTAAAAAATAGTTTTTCAGAAAATCCTTAAAAACAAATGAATCGTCAAAAAATGCAATAAAATAACATTTATAATTTTAGAATATTTATATATTATTTATATATTTTTAAAATCCCAATAAAAACCTATAAAAATCAATATTTTTATAGAATATTTCATATTATCGAAAAATACATGAAACATTAAAAAGCTTAAAAATGTCTAAAATCGTATTTTATTGCATATTTCGACGTTTTAGAGCGTTTGAGTGCTTTTCTGGCAAAACTCATTTTTAGCTAAAATACTTAGATTATCACACTTTTAAATAGAATTTCTACGTAATTGAAATTTATGGGAGAAGTAAGCAAAATTATATGATTTTCTTTAGATTTAACCCATAGGTATATTTTATCTAAAAATTGTTTTCAGAAATTCCTTGAAAATGCCTTGAATCGTCAAAAATGCAATAAAATCAAGTTTTATAGCATTTTTTAATATTTATATATTTATATATTTTATAAACCAATGAAAACCTATAAAAATCAATTTTTTTAAACAGAATATTTAATATTATTTTCGAAAAATACATGAAACATTAAAAAGCTCTGAAAAATGCAAAATGGTATTTTATTGCTATTTCGGACGTTTTAGAGCGGTTTGAGTGCTTGGCAAAACTCATTTTTAGCTAAAATACTAGATTATCACACTTTTAAATAGAATTTCTACTGCAATTGAAATTTATGGAAAAGTAAGCAAAATTTTTATTTTAAAAAAATTGTTTTCAGAAATTCTTGAAAATCCCTTTTCAATGTCAAAAAATGCAATAAATAACGTTTTAAAAAGCATTTTTAATATTTATATATTATTTACATATTTTTAAAAAACCCAAATTAAAAATCTTTAAAAATCAATATTATTATAGAATATTCATATTATTTTTCAAAAAACACGTGAAACATTAAAAATATCATAAAAATGAGCTAAAATGGCATTTTATCATATTTCGACGATTTAGAGCGGTTTGAGTGTTTTCTGGAAAACTCATTTTTAGCTAAAATACATATATTATCACACTTTTAAATAGAATTTCTACTGCAATTGAAATTTATGGAAAAGTAACCAAATTTTATGATTTTCTTTTAGGAAGCTTACTCATCGGTGTATTTTACCTAAAAAAAATAGTTTTTCAAAAAATCCTTGAAAATGCCTTCAATCGTCAAAAAAATGCAATAAAATGAAGTTTTATAGCATTTCTGAATTTTTATTATTTATTTACATATTTTTAAAAAATCCCATTAAAAATCTATAAAAATCAATATTTTTATTGAATATTTCATATTATTTTCGAAAAATACATGAAACATTAAAAAGCACAGAAAAATGTGCTAAAATCGTATTTTATTGCATATTTCGACGTTTTAGAGCGGTTTGAGTGTTTTTTTGACAAAACTCATTTTTTAGCTAAAATACTAAGATTTTCAAACTTTTAAATACAATTTCTACTGCAATTGAAATTTATGATAAAAGTATGCGAAATTTTATTATTTTTTTAGGTATATTTTATCTAAAAAAATAGTTTTTTTTAGAAAATCCTTAAAAATACAATGAATCGTCAAAAAATGCAAAAATAAACGATTAATAGCATTTTAGAATATTTATATATTATTTATATATTTTTAAAAAATCCCAATAAAAACCTCTATAAATCAATATTTTTATAGAATATTTCATATTTTCGAAAAATATATGAAACATTAAAAAGCTTTGAAAAATGTGCTAAAATGGTATTTTATTGCATATTTCGACGTTTTAGAGCGGTTTGAGTGCTTTTCTGGCAAAACTCATTTTTTAGCTAAAATACTTAGATTATCACACTTTTAAATAGAATTTCTACTGCAATTGAAATTTATGGGAAAAGTAAGCAAAATTATATGATTTTCTTTTGGAAGCTTACCTCATAGGTATATTTTATCTAAAAATTGTTTTAAAATTCTTGAAAATGCCTTGAATCGTCAAAAAATGCAATAAAATAACGTTTTATAGCATTTTTTAATATTTATATATTATTTACATATTTTTAAAAATACCATTAAAAATCTTTAAAAATCAATATTATTATAGAATATTCATATTATTTTTCAAAAATACATGAAACATTAAAAATATCATAAAAATGTGCTAAAATGGTATTTTATTGCATATTTCGACGATTTAGAGCGGTTTGAGTGTTTTTCTGGCAAAACTCATTTTTTAGCTAAAATACATATATTATCACACTTTTAAATAGAATTTCTACTGCAATTGAAATTTATGGGTAAAGTAAGCTAAATTTTATGATTTTCTTTTAGGAAGCTTTCCATAGGTGTATTTCATCTAAAAAATATTTTTTCAGAAAATCTGAAAATGCCTTAAATCGTCAAAAATGCAATAAAATCAAGTGTTATAGCATTTTTAAATTTTTAATTATTTACATATTTTTAAAAATCCCATTAAAAATCTATAAAAATCAATATTTTTATAGAATATTTCATATTATTTTCGAAAAATACATGAAACATTATAAAGCTTGAAAAATGTGCTAAAATGGTATTTTTTCATATTTCGACGTTTTAGAGCGGTTTGAGTGTTTTTCTGGCAAAACTCATTTTTTAGCTAAAATACTTAGATTATCACACTTTTAAATAAAATTTCTACTGCAATTGAAATTTATGGGAAAATTAAGCAAAATTTTATGATTTTCTTTTTAGGAAGCTTACCATAGGTATATTTTATCTAAAATTTTTTTCAGAAATTCCTGAAAATGCCTTGAATCGTCAAAAATTCAATAAAAATAACGTTTTATAGCATTTTTGAATATTTATATATTATTTACATATTTTTAAAAAATCCATTAAAAATCTTTAAAAAATCATTATTATTATAGAATATTCATATTATTTTTAAAAAAATACGTGAAACATTAAAAATATCATAAAAATGTGCTAAAATGGCATTTTATTGCATATTTCGACGATTTAGAGCGGTTTGAGTGCTTTTCTGGCAAAACTCATTTTTTAGCTAAAATACATATATTATCACACTTTTAAATAGACTTTCTACTGCAATTGAAATTTATGGGAAAAGTAAGCCAAATTTTATGATTTTCTTTTAGGAAGCTTACTCATAGGTGTATTTTACCTAAAAAAAATAGTTTTTCAAAAAATCCTTGAAAATGCCTTCAATCGTCAAAAAATGAAATAAAATCAAGTTTTATAGCATTTTTTAATATTTATATATTTTTTAAAATTTTTTAAAAAATCCTAATGAAAACCTATAAAAATCAATATTTTTACAGAATATTTAATATTATTTTCGAAAAATACATAAAACATTAAAAAGCTCTGAAAAATGTGCTAAAATGGTATTTTATTGCATATTTTGACGTTTAAGAGCGTTTGAGTGCTTTTCTGGCAAAACTCATTTTTTAAAATACTTAGATTATCACACTTTTAAAAGAATTTCACTGCAATTGAAATTTATGGAAAAGTAAGCAAAATTTTATGATATTCTTTTATGAAGCTTTACTCATAGGTATATTTTAACTAAAAATGTTTTTTCAGAAATTCCTTGAAAATGCCTTGAATCGTCAAAAATGCAATAAAATCAGTTTATAGCATTTTGAATTTATTATTTATTTACATATTTTAAAAATCCCATTAAAAATCTATAAAAATCAATATTTTTTTTTGAATATTTCATATTATTTTCGAAAAATACATGAAACATTAAAAAGCTCAGAAAATGTGCTAAAATCGTATTTTATTGCATATTTCGAGTTTAGAGCGGTTTGAGGTTTTTTTGACAAAACTCATTTTTAGCTAAAATACTAAGATTTTCAAACTTTTAAATACAATTTCTACTGCAATTGAATTATGATAAAAGTATGGAAATTTATTATTTTTTTAGGTATATTTTATCTAAAAAATAGTTTTTCAGAAAATCCTTAAAATACAATGAATCGTCAAAAATGCAATAAAATAACGATTTAAGCATTTTAGAATATTTATATATTATTTATATATTTAAAAAATCCCAATAAAACCTCTAAAAATCAATATTTTTAGAATATTTCATATTTTAAAAATACATGAAACATTAAAAGCTTAGAAAATGTGCTAAAATCGTATTTATTGCATATTTCGACGTTTTAGAGTTTGAGTGCTTTTCTGGAAAACTCATTTTTTAGCTAAAATACTTAGATTATCACATCTTTTAAATAGAATTTCTACTGCAATTGAAATTTATGGGAAAAGTAAGTAAAATTTTATGATTTTCTTTTTAGGAAGCTACTCTAGATATTTTATCTAAAAATTTTTTTTCAGAAATTCCTTGAAAATGCCTTGAATGTCAAAAATACAATAAAATAACGTTTTATAGCATTTTTGGAATATTATATATTATTTACATATTTTTAAGAAATACCATTAAAAATCTTTAAAAATCAATATTTTTATAGAATATTCATATTATTTTTGAAAAATACGTGAAACATTAAAAATTATCATAAAAATGTGTAAAATGGCATTTATTAATATTTCTGACGTTTTAAAGCGTTTGAGTGCTTTTCTGGCAAAACTCATTTTTTAGCTAAAATATATATATTATCACACTTTTAAATAGAATTTCACTGGAATGAAAATTTATGGAAAAGTAACCAAATTTATGATTTTCTTTAGAGCTTTACCATAGGTGTATTTTCACCTAAAAAATAGTTTTCAAAATCCCTGAAATGCCTTCAATCGTCAAAAAATGTAATAAAATGAAGTTTTATAGCATTTTTTAATTTTTTATTATTATTTACATATTTTTAAAAAATCCCATTAAAAATCTAAAAAAATCAATATTTTTTTTGAATATTTATATTATTTTTTAAAAATACTTGAAATATTGGCCCCAAAAAAATGTGAAAAAAGGGTTTTTTTATTGCATATTTCACGTTTTGGGGGGGTTTTAGGTTTTCAAAACTAATTTTTAGCAAAAATACTTGGGATTATCAAATTTTAAAATAATTTCTCTAATTGAAATTTAGGGGAAAAGTGAAAAATTTTAGTTTTTTTTTTGGGAACCACAAAAGGGTGTATTTTTTTAAAAAAAATAGTTTTTAAAAACCCCCTTGAAAATGTTTTAAAATCGCCCAAAAAAATAAAAAATTTTAACTTTTTAATTTTTTTTTTAATATTTTTAAAATTTTTTTTTAAAAAAACCCCAAAAATTTTTAAAAAAATTTTAAATTTTTTTTTAAAAAATTTTTAAAAATTAAAATTTTTCAAAAATTTTTTTAAACCCCCCTTTTTTTTCAAAAAATTTTAAAAAATGGTTTTTTTATTGAAATTTTTAAAATTTTAAGGGGTTTTTAGTTTTTTTTGGAAAAATTTTTTTTTTAAATAAAAAAAAAATTTTTAAAAAATTTTTTGGGGAAAAAGGGGAAAAAAAAAGGGGAAAATTTTTTTTAAATTTTTTTTTTTAAAAATTTAAAAAAAAAAGGTTTTTTAAAAAAAAAATTTTTTTCCCCAAAATTTCCAAAAAAATTTTGCCAAAAATGTAAAAAATTAATTTTAAAAAATTTTAAAGTTTTAAGCTTTTTTAAAAAATTTTTTTTTTTAAAAAATTTTTTTTTAAAAAAATTTAAATTAAAAAATTTTAAAAAATCAATTTTTTTTTTTTAAAATTTTTAAAAAATATTTTTTTCAAAAACCAAAAAATTTTTAAAAATCAAAAAGGGCTAAAATGGATTTTTTTTTAAAATTTTAAATTTATTTTTTTTTTAAAAAACCCCCTTTTTTTTAAAACCTAAAAATAAAAAAAATTTTTAAAATTTTTTTTTAAAAAAAAAAATTTAAAAAAAAAAAAATTAAATTTTTTTTTGGAAAATTTTCAAAATTTTTGATTTTTTTAAAATATTTTTTAAAAAAATTTTTTTTTTAAAAATTTTTAAAATTAATTTTAAAATTTTTGCAAAAAATAATTTTATGTTTTTTTAAATTTTATTTTTTTTTTAAAAAATTATTTTTAAAAAAAAAAAAACCAAAAATTTAAAAAAAAATTTTTTTTTTTAAAAAATTTTAATTTTTATTTTTTTAAAAAAATTTAAAAAATTTTTAAAAAATTTTTAAAAATTTTTTTTTTAAATTTAAAAATTTAAAAAAAAGGTTTGGTTTTTTTTGGGCAAAAATTTTTTTTAATAAAATACTAATTATAAAATTTTTTTAAAAAAAATTTCAAAAAATTAAAATTTTTGGGGAAAAGTAAGAAAATTTTTATGATTTTTTTTTGGGAATTTTCCCCTTGGTGTTTTTTTAAAAAAAAAAAATATTTTTTCAAAAAATTTCCTTTGGGAAAATGTTTAAAATTTAAAAAAAATGAAAAAAAAGGGGTTTTAAGCATTTTTTTTTTTTTTAAAATTAAATTTCTTTTTTTTAAAAAAACCCCATTAAAAACTAAAAAAATCAATATTTTTTTAAATTTTCATATTTTTTTAAAAATAAAAAAAATTTTTTAAAAAGTAAAAAAAATTTTAAAAGGGGGGTTTTTTTTTTGCATATTTCGACGTTTTAGGGGGTTTTTTGATTTTTTAAAAAACTTTTTTTAGCAAAAATTTTCTTTTTAAACTTTTAAATAAATTTCTATTTAAATTTGGGGGAAAAGGGGGGAAAAAGAAGAAAATTTTTTTATTTTTTTGGTTTTAAATTTTATTTTATCAAAAAATATTTTTTTTAAAAAAATTTTTTTTAAATCCCCCAAAAAAATAAATAAAACGGTTTTATAGTTTTTTAATATTTTTTAATTTTTTAAAATTTTTTTTAAAAAACCCCCAAAAAAAAAACCAAAAAAAAATAAAATTTTTTTAAAAAAATTTTATATTTTTTAAAAATACTAAAATTTTTAAAAAATAAAAAAAATTTGGAAAAATTTATTGCATATTTCGACTTTTAGAGCGGGAGGTTTTTGGGAAAAACTCATTTTTAGCTAAAATATTTAAGTTTTTTAAACTTTTAAAAAAATTTCATTGAATTAAATTTTTGGGGGAAAAAAAAAGCAAAATTTTTTTTTTTTTTAAGGGTTAATTTATTTTAAAAAAAAATTTTTTTTAAAAATTTTTAAAATCCTTGAATCGTAAAAATGCAATAAAATAACGTTTTATATTTTTTTTAAATTTTATTTTTTTAAATTTTTTTTTAAAAATCCTTAAAAATCTTTAAAAAAATATTTTATGGAATTTTTCATTTTTTTTAAAAAATACTGAAACTTTAAAAAATATCAAAAAAATTTTTTAAATTTGGATTTTATTGCATATTTCGATTTTTTTTAGAGCGGTTTGGGGGGTTTTCGGAAAATCTTTTTTTAAGAAAAAAACCCATATTTATCACATTTTTAAATAAATTTCTACCAAAAAAAATTTTTTGGGGGAAAAAGTAACCCAAAATTTTTTATGTTTTTTTTTGGGAAGCTTCTCATATTTGTATTTTACCAAAAAAAATTTTTTTTAAAAAAACCCTTGAAAA
>WNWK01058769.1:0-10360 GCA_009830355.1 Cherax destructor | reverse complement strand
GGGAGACATATCAGGAAAAGTGGAAAATGGGTATTAAAAAGGGGAAATATAAAAAGGCCCCTTGGGAGGATATCTCTCCAAGAGAGAACGAAATTTAATGGTTTCAAGTTAGATAAGTTTGATTTAAAAAGGAAAGGAAGATTGGTTTGAAATAGGGTAGTTGATGAGTGAACAGTCTGCCTAGTAGGGTTATTGAAGCTTGACCTTGGGTAGTTTCAAATTTTAGGTTGGATAAATTCATGAGGGGGGGTTGGATTTGGAGGACTCGCGCATGAGTGGGAAAATTTTTGTCAAAGCTTTTTTTTGTAGATTAAAAATTTTGGGTTGAGCAAATATTCTGTTAGGGGGAGGGATTTGAGGCCCTCCCTTTAGTATAAATAACAGGCCTGCTGCATTTTTGGGTTCCCCCCTTCGCACTTGAGTTAATAGAATTTCAAATTATTTTTGGGAGAATTGAAAATTAGGTTGCAATTATTCTGTTAGTGAGGATTGTGAAGGACCTGCCTAGTATCAACAGGCCTGCTGCAGTGTTCCTCCTTTCTTATGTTCTTTGGAAAAAGGAAAAAAAAATAAGAACAGAGATAGACCCTTCCATCCCCACTCACTGCAAATTCAAAGAGCTAAATGATATAAGAAAAAGTAATAAGGAATTTTTGGGATGAACACCAGCACACATAACAGAATAACTAAACAAAGAGACCACTAAGACGAGCGAAGGAAAAAAAAAAATTGAAGGTGAAAGAGCTACAAAGTCGGGGCACAATATAGCAATCATAATACTAAGGTGAATAAGATAGATAGTAGGGCAAGGAGTTATTGGGGAAAGGGGGGAAAAAAGGGAAGGGGACAGGGCAATTAACATCGGGGTCAGGAAGCAGGAGAAAATTTTTAGAAAGAGGAAAGAGGGACAAGGGGGGAGGAGGAAGGCTAAGGCCCACGTAACACACTGCAACAATTATGAAACATTGGGGTTAGAGGGAAAATTAAAATAACAGTTTAAAAACAAATCCGAATTGATCGAAATGCATTGGGAGAGAACCTAACATACATGGCAAACATTTACTGTCACCCCCACCCAACTCTTATGTCCAAATAAACGAACCTTCACATCCCCCCAAACGTCCGTCGTCTCCCCTCCTTCCATATATATATTTTGTCGTGCCAAATAGGTAAACTTGAATTTGGTTAATTGAAAATGCTCTTCGCCTTATTCGGCAAGTAGAGCATTACTTTTAATAATTCTGAACCCTAACGAAAATATATATTTACTATTTTTATGAAAAAGAAGCGCTAAACCTACAGGTCATAAAGCGCATCAGGGGGAAGGGTATGGAATATTGGGGCAAGGGGGAGAGGTGGAAATAAATGGTATAAAATACCGACACAATGGAAAAAAAAACACATAAGCAGTATAATGGATCCTTTATTGACAACGTTTCGCCCAGGGTGGCTTATCGAGTCCCATACAGATCTACCTGGAAAATGAGAACAGGGAGATATATAGGGACAGTCGGGTGGAGAATGCTGGGTCAGGTGGAGAAAGCTGCATGTGAGTCTTAAAAGTAGTGTGATAGTTAAAAACATAGTGTGACTTAAAGGACCTGCAGTGTACCATTCTGAGTTCTAGGTGGATAGCGTTGAAGAAGTTTCTTGGCAATAGGTTCAGCTATGTTGTAGAAGCCGTTGTTCTGGTTGAAGTTGTTGGATATACAGATGAGTGATGATTCTAGATTCTTCGGTATTGCGTGTTGTCTTCTCTGGCGATGAGTCTTGCGTTTCTGTAGTTGAATTAAATGGTTGTGTAAATTTCGGTGCGGGAACACAGGCATTTTTTGGGAGTCGTCAGATCTGCCTGCGTACTGGTGTTCAGAAATGCGTTTTGTAGGTCTCTGGATGTTTCGCCAACGTATAATTTGCTGCAGCCTTTGATTGTGTATACCTCTGCCGTGGATTGAAGCTTTTCTTGTCTGTTACTGGTAATGTCCTTGATGGTGGTGGATGTGGGGGATCCCGGGAATGAGGTCTTAGAAAAATGTTGGAAACTTTTTTGGGAAATGGAGTTGGGGGGAAGGACTATGTATCTCTTCTCGCAGTGTCTTCTCTGGTGTGTTGAAGATGTTTAATGCCCGTCGTCTGCAGTCTCTAATGAAGACGAGGATAGTGTAAGTTTGGAAAACTTGTTCAATGAGGAGCATTTCTTCAAGGAACTCGCTGCTGCAGATTCTGAGTGCGCGCAGGAAAAGTTTGTAATTACACCACGTTTAATTTTGGTGTCGGGTGAGAGTAGAAGTGGAGAAGATCGTGTTGATTGGTAGGTTTTCGAGACTTTAAAACGAAGTTCATGGTCAGCTTTGCAGAGAAGAACATCAAGAAAGGAAGAGTGTTGTCGACTTCTTCTTCTAGTGTAAACTGGATTGATGGCTCAACCTGGTTGAGTTCGTGTTGGAGAGCTTGAACGTTGAAGCGTCTGGGAGTTATGATGAGAATGTCGTCAACATAACGAAGCCAGGTGACAGAAGAGGGAATAATAGTGGAAAATCGCTCGGCTTCCAAATCTCCATATATAGGTTCGCAAGGACGGCACTAAGTGGCGATCCCATGGGTAGTCCAAAAGTTTGCTGAAAGAGTTGGTTTTCGAAAGAGAACATGTAAAGCCCACACATAGTTCAACAAGGTCGATGAAATCGCTGGCTGGAAGAGGAAGATCAAGCGAGTCGTCAATTTTCCTGCGCAAGAGATCGATAGCTTGTGTAGTAGGTACTTTGGTGAATAGGATGTTACATCAAGGCTGGAGAGTTTTTGTTTCTGATGTTGATGTTGCGAATGCGATTGAGAAGGTCACCAGAGTGTTTGAGATGTGCTGGACTGATGGTGCCCAAAAGTTTGGAGAGAGGTGTTTAGCGAGAATTCCTGAGATTTGGTGGGAGCACTGCCATTCCCGAGGATATAGGCCTCAATGGGATACCTGGTTTGTGAGTTTTGGCAGACCGTACATTCTGGCAGGTCTGGGGTTGCTGGGAATGGTGTGTAGAAGTTTCTTCCTAGTTCTGATTCCCTCAGAATGCGGCGAGTCTTGTGAAGAAATGTTTTGGTGAGGTTGTCCACTTGATTAGTAGTGAGAGGTTTGTAGGTATCTGGGTCATTAAGTAGATTAAGCATTTTGTTCCTGTAATCGTCAGTGTTCAAGATTACGACACCACCTCCTTTATCAGCGTGGTAACCCTGATGGTCGTGTCTTCTGCTAAAGTTTTAAGTGCAATGATGTAACGTCGAGGTATGACTGGGGTACTGTGTTGAGATGGCTGCTGAGATGATGCCTTGAAGATAGCCTTTTTGGAAATCGGAGTCATTGTGTCTGGTAGTTTTTAGCGATGAATTGAGGTCTTGTTTTGGTTTCGTGATTCCTGTTGCAAATTTGAGACCTAGCTGAGGGCTTCAGTTTCTGTGGTTGACAGTGGACGAGATGAAAGATTTTGAATAATTTCAGGTCTTCCTAAACTTTTCCACTGAGAATTATCGCAGAGAGTTTGAGTTTCCTAGTAAGTCTGATTTTTGTGAACATTAGCTGTGGTAACTCTGTGCGAATAATTTCGGCGGTGCGTCTGTTCATGTTACCCCGGAGTCGTGCCTAGTGTCCTGGCTTGGAGAAAAGTTTCTTTGTAGCGTTGTTCAGGTCATCTGCCACTCTTCAGGTAAGTTCGTGCAGTTGCGGAGAAAGGAGGTTTAATGTTGGCAATTTGAGGAGGAGTAGATCTTGGTAACACCATTTCTTGGATACAGTCACGAAGAAAATTGTGTCTATTGCGAAGTGAGTAAGCTTTAGAAGAAGGTCCAGGTATTCTCTGTGTGGAAGGATCCATTTTCTCGCAGTGTTTGACACGATGAAATAAATGGTATAAAATACCGACACAATGGAAAAATAAACACATACAGTATAATGTGATCCTTTATTGACAACGTTTCGCCCACGCAGTGCTTTATCGAGTCACATACAGATCTACCTGGAAAATGAGCAACATGGAGATATATATAGGGTACAGTCAGGTGGAGAATGCTGGGTCAGGTGGAGAAAGCTGCATGTGAGTCTTAAAAAGTAGTGTGATAGTTAAAAACATAGTGTGACTTAAAGGACCCGCAGTGTACCATTCTTGAGTTCTAGGTGGATAGTTGAAGAAGTTTCTGGCAATAGGTTCAGCTATGTTGAGAAGCCTTGTTCTGTTGAAGTTGTTGGATATACAGATGAGTGATGATTCTAGGATTCTTCGGTATTGCGTGTTGTCTTCTCTGGCGATGAGTCTTGCGTTTCTGTAGTTGATTAAATGGTTGTGTAAATTTCGGTGTTGAACACAGGCATTTCTTGAGTCGTCAGATCTGCCTGCGTACTGGTGTTCAGGAAATGCGTGTTTGTAGGTCTCTGGATGTTTCGCCAACGTATAATTTGCTGCAGCCATTACAAGGGATTGTGTATACCCCTGCCGTGGATTGAAGCTTTTCTTGTCTGTTACTGGTAATGTCCTTGATGGTGGTGGATGTGGAGGTGGATACTGGAATGAGGTCTTAGAAAAATGTTGGAAACTTGTTTGGAAATGGAGTTGTGGAAGGACTATGTATCTCTTCTCAGCAGTGTCTTCTCTGGGTGTGTTGAAGATGTTTAATGCCCGTCGTCTGCAGTCTCTAATGAAGTGACGAGGATAGTGAAGTTTGGAAAACTTGTTCAATGAGGAGCATTCTTCTTCATGAACTCGCTGCTGCAGATTCTGAGTGCGCGCAGGAAAAAGCTCTATAATTACACCACGTTTAATTTTGGTCGTGGTGAGAGTAGAAGTGAGAAGATCGTGTTGATTGGTTTTCGATAGACTTTAAAACGAAGTTCATGGTCAGCTTTGCAGAGAAGAACATCAAGGAAAGGAAGAGTGTTGTCGACTTTCTTCTTCTAGTGTAAACTGGATTGATGGCTCAACCTGGTTGAGTTCGTGTTGGAGAGCTTGAACGTTGAAGCGTCTGGGAGTTATGATGAGAATGTCGTCAACATAACGAAGCCAGGTGACAGAAGAGGAATAATAGTGGAAAATCGCTCGGCTTCCAAATGTTCCATATAGGTTCGCAAGGACGGCACTAAGTGGCGATCCCATGGTAGTCCAAAAGTTTGCTGAAAGAGTTGGTTTTCGAAAGAGAAACATGTAAAGCCCACACATAGTTCAACAAGGTCGATGAAATCGCTGGCTGGAAGAGGAAGATCAAGCGAGTCGTCAATTTTCCCGCGCAAGAGATCGATAGCTTGTGTAGTAGGTACTTTGGTGAATAGGGATGTTACATCAAGGCTGGAGAGTTTCTTGTTTCTGATGTTGATGTTGCGAATGCGATTGAGAAGGTCACCAGAGTGTTTGAGATGTGCTGGACTGATGGTGCCCAAAAGTTTGGAGAGTGTTTGCTGAGAATTCCTGAGATTTGGTGGGGAGCACTGCCCTATTCCTGAGGATATGGGCCTCAATGGGATACCTGGTTTGTGAGTTTTGGCAGACCGTACATTCTGGCAGGTCTGGGGTTGCTGGGAATGGTGTGTAGAAGTTTCTTTCCTAGTTCTGATTCCCTCAGAACTAGGGGGTATACACAATCCCTTGTAATGGCTGCAGCAAATTATACGTTGGCGAAACATCCAGAGACCTACAAACACGCATTTCTGAACACCAGTACGCAGGCAGATCTGACGACTCAAGAAATGCCTGTGTTCAACACCGAAATTTACACAACCATTTAATCAACTACAGAAACGCAAGACTCATCGCCAGAGAAGACAACACGCAATACCGAAGAATCCTAGAATCATCACTCATCTGTATATCCAACAACTTCAACCAGAACAACGGCTTCTACAACATAGCTGAACCTATTGCCAAGAAACTTCTTCAACGCTATCCCACCTAGAACTCAAGAATGGTACACTGCAGGTCCTTTAAGTCACACTATGTTTTTAACTATCACACTACTTTTAAGACTCACATGCAGCTTTCTCCACCTGACCCAGCATTCTCCACCTGACTGTACCCTATATATATCTCCATGTTGCTCATTTTCCAGGTAGATCTGTATGTGACTCGATAAAGCCCACTGCGTGGGCGAAACGTTGTCAATAAAGGATCACATTATACTGCTTATGTGTTTATTTTTCCAAGAGGGAGAGGTATCATTATTAGGTCATGCAGTGCAGCGGGACAGGGATAGTGCAGGGGTAGAGGGTAGCAAGAGAGTGAGGTAGGAAAGGCTGTGAGGAGGCTAGAGGCATCATCATCAAAGTCTGTGGAGTAAATCAGTTTCTGTCAAAAAGTCAACGAGAGAGTCTGGTTAAAGGAGGATCCATCAGCAAAAAGGGAAGGTAAAGGGCAGTAGAAGCGGTGACGACGTTAGAGGTAAATTCTACGTGCTCGTGTATGGAGTGGGCAGTCTAATAGAATATGGCTAACAGAAACTGGAACCAGACAATTCTCACAGAGTGGAACAGGGCGCCTCTCCATGAGATACCCATGAGTAAGACGAGTGTGGCCGATTGAAGACGGGAGGAGTAGTCTCCCAACCTTGAGACAGATAACAAGAAGACGGCCAGAAACCTATACTTGGTGTAATAGAATGCAATTTGTTATGTAGCATATCAGACCAACGTTGTTGCCAACAAGTGTGAAGGTGGGTAGCAATTACTGCAAAATAGTCTGTGAATGAAACACTTCTATATGAAACTGGAAGGTCATGTACTGCTGACCGCGCAGCAGTGTCTGCCTGTTCATTGCCCTGTACGTCAACATGACCCGGACCCAACAAAAAGCAATAAAATGCTAGAGATACGGCATAACCAAAGTTGGATATGAAGAACGGGATGAGGTGTATCAAATTTTTATAACCTGTAAAGCACTAAGGAGTCTGAAACTACCACAAATGGTGACACAGTCATAGATGCAATACGAATAAGTGCCAAGAATGATATTTAAAACATGGAGGGAAGAGAAGAGAAAAGCCTTCCAACTGAATGCAGTGGGAGTCAGAATGAGACCCCCAGAAGAAATGGTGAGCATTAAAATCGCCAAGTAACAGAAGTGGTGGCGTAAGGAAGAAACCAGAAATACAACATCTGGGATAGATAATGCCCTAGAAGGAAAGAGATACAAAGTACAGATTGTATACCACTTATTTTAGTGGATGTGGGCTGCAGGTAAGCAGCAAGATGAACAAAGAGCTGATGGTATGGAATACCAGTGCATATAAGAAGTGCACTTTCATTAAAGTTCCATGGGAAAAGGATCCGATGAATATAATAAAACATTGCCCGAGATGGTGGATAACAGTGGAGCATAATTGGGTTCTGTAAACAAACACAAACTGGGAAAACTGGGAGAGCAACACCTGAAGCTCACCCAGATTCCCTTTTGAGCCGGGGATATTCCACTGTAAATAACCCATGTTTGCGAAAGAAAGAAAAAAGGAAATCTGAAGGTGGTATCTAGGGGGTTGGATTTAAAAAAAGCCAAAATGCAGAGGGGGGAAAAAAATGAACAAGCAAAAAGGGATTGGGACGTTGTGAAAAAGGAGTTGTGCAGATAAAACAGGAAGAAGAGGAACAGGGGTGGATCAGTGTCCCCCCAAGGTTTTCAGTCTCCTCAATATATTTAGAACTTCAAGTGTTTCAGAGGACAAGGACTTTATGGGAACAATATTGGAGAGGAAAAGGGGGGGGGGTGAAAAAGGGGGCTACAATGGAATTTCCAAAGGGGGGTGGGGACAAAGGATAGGGGAAGGGGAAAAGCGTTTGGGGGGGGACAGGGGAAAAAGGGCCCCGGGGGGAGGGGACGGGAAAAAAATTACTGAAGAAAGAAGGATAAATTTCCCCACACTCACAACTGACCCAGAAAGGGGGAAGAACCAGGTGCAGAGAGGGGAAAGGGAAAATGGGAAAGGGAAGGAAGGGTTAAAGGAGATTTTTAAGGGGGGTTTTTTTTGGTTTTTGGAAGTAGGGGGCGATGGGGGGGAATTTTTTTTTGAGGTCTTGTAGACATAAAAATTTTTGTGAGGAGAAGATAAAGGGGGGAGAAAAAAAATGAGCTGGGTTTTTTTGGGGACCCTGCCGGACGAAAAAAAAATTTTGGGGGGTTTTTGGGGGAAGGGGGGACCACAGAGGAAGTGGAAAGTTGGGACCCCAGAGGGGGGGGAGTCTTTAAAACTGGAAAAAAAAAAATATGGGGAAGTTTCCCCCAAGGCGTAGAAAAAAACTGCCATGAAAAAAAAAGCCTTCTGCCCTTTGAAAAAACGGGGTTTCTCCCCAAAATTTTAATAAATTTGGGCAAAGCAAGAGTAAGATGGGGGCGTAAATTTAAAGGGGGAAGGGGGGGGGGGAAAAGATTACTGGATGGTGGGGACCACGGGTTGGGTTCGGCCAATATCTATAATATTTCACGGGGTGACCAAAAAACCAATTTCACACTTGGGGTTTTATGTTTCGAACTTGTTTACCTGGGGGTTTCCCCGGGGAGAGTTTCCCTAACGCCCCCGGAAAGGGGAACGATGCCCCGTTAAAAATTTTTGGGACAGAAGTCATGGGGTAAGAGAGCTACATTGAAGGGAGATTCTGCCTGCTGGGGGGGGGCATAAGTGTCTGCTTTGAGGATTGGGGGTCTTGGCCGTGTTCCAGAAGTCATCACCACAGTCGGGGAAATTGGGGACAAGGGCATAGGGAGAATGGCAGTCCCACTATAAGTTAGACAATGATTTTTTTAATTTTTAAAGGGAAAGCATCTTTTGTGGCAAGAAAGATGGCAAAATTTGTTAAATTTGTCCAGATGATGCGGGGCCACCCCTTAGACGAAAGGATATATCTCAAAATGGCGTAGGAGCCCCCTTTCTAATAATTTTTATCGGAAAAAAGTCAGAAGTCGGTCCCGAGTACAAAACTTAGTTCACTGTGTATTTTGAAACAAAGCATGTAAGGGGGGGGGGGTCATACCAGTCTTTTCTGGACAGAGGAGAAGGGGAAGGGTACCATCAGTTAATGGTCTTGGGGGTTTAGGTGTGGGGACCAGAGTTGGTCCGATGTGGGGGGGGGGGCGATCCAAAAATTGCCGCACTGTAGAACTGTAGAGGAAAAAAATCGGAAGCATGGTCAAAGAAGTGCGGAGGTCAATATCAAAAAGTCAGACGGAACCTTTACCTGGAGCGGGGGGCGAAACGGCACCGAGGGGGGACAGGGGCATTAGAAATGTCCAAGAGGGAAAAGAGATAGGGGGAACCTAAAAAGGGGCAGAAAGGGGCCTTGGGGGGAAAATGTTGCATGGTTGGGACTATGGTTTTGGGGATTTTTTTTTTTTTTTTTAAAAAAAAAAAAAGGGGGGGAAGTGGAGGGGGAGCCCTAGGAGAATGAAAGGGCGATATCCCCCCGCCAAAAGGACCCCCCCACCACGTATAGATGTGGCATGAAATCCGTGCCATACCCACCCTTCAAGTAAACCCGCAATCTGGGGGTGGAACCTCACATCCCGGCCACCTCTGTGGACAAAAGCCTTTTCCTTTTTGGGCCCCACCACCCCGCCCCCGAGATACAACCACTTGAAAACACCCAAAGGACCCCCCGGGAGATCGGAGAGGGGGGGGGATTTGAACATCCCCGGTGATCCATATTCCTGGAAAAAACCCCCCCCAAGAACCTCCAAGGAAATAACCACAGTACCCTTCCCATCTGGGGGAAATTGTGTTCCCGGGGGGGGGAACCAAAGGGAAAAACAGGGAAGGGGGAGAGGAGGGATGGGGGGGGGGGGGAATGAGGGGGGGGGGGATGTGATAGGGAAAGGGGGTTGGGGGTATTTTCCCCGGCTGGGGAAACAGACCAAAAGGCCAATCCTCAGATCATTCCTCTTTTTTAGGGCAAGGACCCCCCCCTTAAAAAGGAAAAAAAAAAATATGTTAAATTGTGTTTTTTATTAAATTATTGTAAACTTATCTAAAATATATTTAGTCGGATTAGGGTAAATTAAAAATTCGCTTGTTATAATAAGGTTCGGTTTTTCTAAAGTTCTTTTATACAAAATTTAATTTTTTCATTAACATAAATGAAAAAAATATCTTTATACGTATAATAGAATTTTTTTTTAAAAGGGCTTAATTTGAAATGAGTTCTTGCTAATTTACCAATTTTACCATTCGGATATGTATATACAGGGGCCCCAAAAAAAATATGCATTTAAGAAAAAACTATACACTAGATTTTGGTATACATTTACTTGCCTTTCCCCATAGGAAAAGGGGGGGAACTTTGATGGCTTAGGGGAGCCAATCTTACCCATCTTCCCCCCCCCACCACACTTCGTGCTCTTCCAGAGCTCGG
>WNWK01058768.1:0-10360 GCA_009830355.1 Cherax destructor | reverse complement strand
CCATGAAGGAGGTTTTGGGGGGAAAGGTGCCCACCATGGGGGAGGGGGGGGAAAGCGGCCTGCCCATGAAGGATGGCTGTGGGAAGAGGTCCTTGGCACCAAAGGAGGTTGGGGAAGAGCAGTGTTCACCATGAAGGATGGTGGGGGAAAGGGAGGCCTGCACCATAAGGATGGCGGTAAGAGCAGTCCTGCACCAGAAGGGGCTTGGGAAGACAGTGCTTGCACCAAAAAAGATTTTGGGGTGGGAAGAGCAGGCTTGCACCATAAGGGGATGGTTAAGAGAGTCCCTGCACCATGAAGGTGGCTGGTGGGAAGACGGCCACCATGAAGGATTTTGGGGGGAAAGAGGCTTACCATGAAGGATGGGGGGGAAGGGGCCTGACCAAAAAAGGATGGCTGGGGGAAGAGCAGTGCCTGCACCATGAAGGAGGGTTTGGGGGAAGGAGTGCCTGCACCATGAAGGATGGCTGGGGGGAAGAGAGGCCCACCATAAAGGATGGCTGGGGGAAGAAGGCCTGCACCATGAAGGATGGTTGGTGGGAAGAGCAGTGCCTGCACCATGAAAGATGGCGGGGGGGAAGAGAGTGCTTGCACCATGAAGGATGGCTGGTGGGAAGAGCAGTGCCTGCCCATGAAGGTGGCTGGGGGAAAGGGAAGTGCCTGCCCGAAGGATGGCGGGTGGAAGAGAGTTGCCCATGAAGGATGGCTGGGGGAAGAGCAGTCCTGCACCATGAAGGATGGTTGGGGGGAAGAAGTCCTGACCATAAAAGAGGGTGGTGGGAAGAGCAGTGCTTGCACCATAAAGGATGGCTGGTGGGAAGAGCAGTGCCTGCACCATGAAGGATGGCTGGGGGGAAGAGGGCCTGCACCATGAAGGATGGCTGGTGGGAAGAGCAGGCCTGCACCATGAAGGATGGCTGGTGGGAAGAGCAGTGCCTGCACCATGAAGGATGGTTGGGGGGAAGAGCAGTGCCTGCACCATGAAAGATGGCTGGTGGGAAGAGCAGTGCCTGTACCATGAAAGATGGTTGGGGGGAAGAGCAGTGCCTGCACCATGAAGGATGGTTGGTGGGAAGAGCAGGCCTGCACCATGAAAGATGGCTGGTGGGAAGAGCAGTGCCTGCACCATAAAAGATGGTTGGGGGAAGAGCAGTTCCTGCACCTTGAAGGATGGCTGGTGGGAAGAGCAGTCCCCGCACCATGAAGGATGGCTGGGGGGAAGAGCAGTGCCTGCACCATGAAGGATGGTTGGGGGGAAGAGCAGTGCCTGCACCATGAAGGATGGCTGGTGGAAGAAGCCCCAACCATGAAAGATGGCTGATGTTGATATTAGGCTCATCTGAACTGTAATGTTAGCATTTCTAGCAAGACAGCATTTGAGTGAATGATAGTGAATGTGTTTTTTTTTATTGTCACTCTGACATGGTGGGATGGCCAGTGAGGAAAAAGAAAATCAGTATTTCAAGTAATGTTTTATTTGTTATTAATGTAGTGTTTTTTTTTTATCAGGATAATGAGTACCGATCAAACCCTACCGGCAGACCTAATTTTTGGAAACTGCCTCTTTAAAGTTAAGCATGTGTGGGGATGGCAGAAAATATGACCCATTGCTCCTCAGAGACTCAAGTTGTCACCATGATTGAACTGTGAGTTATATTTTTTATTTTATGTTGCACATGCATTTTACATTGCACTCCAATCAAATAATCTTGCTTGTATATTTTTCATGAAATTCAGCATAATAATGAGCTATACATTTTGGTATGAGGTAGAGTAACCAAGATTGACTTTGTTACAGTTAAACACAGCTTTTAGAATTGGCATTTAAATAAATGCTGATGGAACAAAACATTGAAATTCCTTCTTAAAAGTTGTTATATTAGAGTGACTTACATACTACAACTTTTTTTTCAGTGTTCCTAACTCAAGAATTAGGTTTACTTATCTCCTAAGACAAAACCTTGTTAAATATTTGATTGAGAAATAAAAACAAACTCCTATATCTTTCTAATTGATATCTACAATAGACAGTCATCTTTATATGAGATATGTTTAACCTTTCCCGGTCGAGACCCTTGATTCTTAACCTCTCTCAGGGTCAGAAATTTTCAAAAAAAAATTTTTTTTCTTATGAAATAATAGTTTTTTTTCAAATCTAATAGGCTAAAAAAAAAAATTTTGTGATCATTTCTTACTGAGATATGGAGGTTGAAGTTTAGAAAATGAGCCACTTATGAACATTGCTGACTGCCAGTGGTCGTAATTTTTATTTTTTTTTTTTGAGTTGTTTTTTTTTTTTAATTTTTTTTTTCAAATAACTTTTATGGCCTGTGAGCCCAATAAAAGGTTTTAAATATTCACTTGAACTCACAATAATACAAAAATTTTGTCATTATTTTTTTTACATAAACTTAAAAAAACACAGGACCCCGGTGTTCGCCCTGCCCAAACCCTTTTATGTGTTTTTTTTTATTAACACACGGCCGTTTCCCCACCAAGGCAGGGGGGTGAAAAAGAAAATTTTTCACATCATTCACCCATCACTGTCTTGCCAGAGGGGGCAATTTTCATATAAAACTAACATTAACACCCCCCTTTCCCCAGGGGGCAGACACTGTACTTCCCATCTCCAGAACTCAATCCGTCCCGGTTCCTGAACCCCCATAAATGTTACTTGCTCACACCCCAAAAGACGTCAAATTAAAACCATTTGTCCTTCACCCCTATCAAGTGTTTTTTTTTTAAATTTTTTGAAATTTTTTTTGGGGGGTCAAAAGGACTAGTTTTTTACATTTTTCCCTAAAAAATTGCGAATGGCACTTGAAAGCATTCGGGAACAAAAAATAATGAAACCGGGTCCACTGTACTAAAAAAAATATTGTTTTTTAAAAATTTATCTATCATACATATATATACAAAAAGAAACGTCATTTAGAATATTACCCCCTGAAAAGTTGTTAGATAATTTCCCTTAAATAATTAAAGAATTTATGGAAAAAGGTTACTGTTTGAGAGCCCCCAAAAAGCCAAACAATTTTTTTTGACCAAAAACTTGCAAAAAGGGCAATATGAAATTTTAGTTCATTGTCATGATTATTACTGTTAAGACTACAAAAGCAATAAAATAAAGATTTCTTCCTAAATTGGGGATGATGTTTTGGGGTGGTAGTGAAGAGGGGTTTGGGTTGGGGGGCCCACTGGGCTGAGGTGGAATAGAAGTTTTTAACGAATATTTGAACTGAGGCCCAATTTAAGTCAGCTTTCTTGTAAGTCAGCCGTTCATAAACAGCCATTTTAAAAGGGGGGCCCATTCATAAGCAGTCAGCATTCAGTAAATAGGATTCAGAAGGTCAACACAATAAACAAGCATTCAATAAATCAGCGTCATTTAGTAAGTCAGCAAGCATTCAGTAAGTCAAAGGGGCATTCAGTAAACCGTCATTCCGTGCCCCAAAACATAGTAAGGCGTATTCAGTCAAGTCATTCATCAGTCAAGTCATTCCCGTGTATGCATTCAAAGTCAGCCCGTTTCAGTAATCTCGCTCATCGCCCGTAAATCTTTTTCCCTTTTCAGAACCGGGCCCGTCATTCCCCGGGGATGATTCTAAGCATCAAGCCCCTTAGGCCACGTCATCCCTGCAGTCAAGATTCAGTCCCCGGGCATTGGCCACGTCCCAAAGGGTTTAGTTAGTCAAAATTTTAGTCAGCAAAAGTAGTCAGTCAGTCAAGCCAACCCTATATAGTCAATAACAAACTTATTTTTCATCTTTTATTTTAAGAACACTTCATTATGGCCACAGGTTATGTCTTTCTAATATCGGTTTTTTTCGTTTAAATTTAAGATCAAAAAAACAACACCCTTTTTCTTCAAACAGCTGGCCCTTTTGGGAGGTAATTTACGCGATGAAAAACGACGAAAGCTGGGATGGTTCCGGGTGGGGGGGGGAGTGCTCTGAACCACAACAGTAGTAGTAAAAGACTTTTGTGAGAATGGTTATTTGTTTTTCCACAAACAAGTTATTCAGGATAAAGATAATTAAAGGGGAAAATAAATTGTGGAACCAGGGTAACCCAAAAAATCAGAGTGACAGTATTTTCCCTTTACTGATTGGGTTTCCAGGTTTTCACATAGTGCAAAGATAATGTATGAACTGTACTCACCTAATTTTGGTGGGGTTGGGCCGCCCCGGCCCCCTGTATCTGAATAAACTTAGTTTAAAAAAGGGAAAAAAAAACCCCCTTTTCCCCGGCAGAGGATTTTAGAAAAAACCCAGCCAAACCCCCCCCTCCTGCCAACAAAATTTCATCTTTACGCCTGAAGAGGGATAAGGCCAAAAATTTTAAAATCGGGGAAAAATTTTAACATGCAAATAACTGTGTTAAATGATTTACTGTATACAGTCACGGGAAATGTTCCTAGAAGTGGTTCAGTTTAGGGAACCCTTTTAAAACATTGTCATGTAAATGGTATTTTTTTAAAATTTCACATAAAACGGGGTGTCAAAAACCCGGGGGGCTTTTTTTGGTAGGGAACAGACAGGGCCCCCTTTTCTGACCCTTTTGTCTTGAAAGAAAGGGGGAGTTTCCCATTGGGGTGATCACCAGCCCCGGACAAGGGGGAAACGGGTTCAAAATTTTTAAAGTGCCCCTTTTGGGAAGAAAACTTAAAATTTGGAATATTATTTGTCTGATCACAGACAAAAAAAATTCGCCATATGGGGGTTTGTTTCGGGTTCCCAGCTTAACATTTTAAAGATTGAGAAAAATGCCCAAAAATAGAAAAAAGAGTTTATACCACTTATAAACTTTTCAAACAATCAAAAAAACCCAATCTGATGTCACATTTGTCCCCCGGAACGCATATTGAGGGTGTAGTCCTTCAAGCTCAGGTTTTGGGAAGGGGTTCTTTGGGTTTCCCTTATTCAGCCCCCTTTCCCTCCCTTTTCATTAGGGGAACTGATGACAACAGTGTGAATCCCGGGGTTTGGGTGCCCAAATGCCATGATGTCGGCCCAAAAGCAAACGCCTGCACCTGACCCCCACAAAAAGGCCTAATCAAATTTTGGGATATCCCCAAATTTTTTCCCACGACTGACCACACACATCCCATGAGAAAAGGGGTTTGTGTAATTAAAGTATATCCCGGGCCTTTAAAAGATAGGGTTTCCCATCATTTTTCCCAACCAAAATCACCAGAGATAATAATTCCTGGACCCAATGTATTACCCAAACAAATAATTTTCCAAAAACAAGAAATTAAACCACAAAGAAAAACAATTTTAACCAAAGGTTTCCCTCTTGTTTGGGTATATCCCGCTTGAAGGGACAATCTCCCTTTTAAAACAAAACCAAAGACCCCATCAAAAAAAGTTTCCTAAGGGAAAAAATTTACATATTGAATCTGAAAACATAAACACTTTCCTAATCTAATAATCTGTCTTTTCCCTGCGGCCCCTTTTTTTGTCGGGAAAAGTGATAAAATTAGCAAAAATTTCGATTCACTGGTATAATATCACTGAAACCGGGGTTGAAATTAGGGCCTTTTGGGACCAGTAGGGAGGAATTGTGCTTATAAAATTGGCAAATTTTGGGTGGGCAAAAAAAGGATAATCCCAGCCACAGTTGTTTTTTTTTCCCCCGGTGAACTTATCCTGGGGGGAAAGTTTTGGGTTTTTGATGGTGTACTCGTGGGGCCGGGGTTGCCCCCGGGAAAATTAATATTCACCGGGTTAAACAAAGAAAATTCAAAGCATTCCAGTTCAGGCATTTTTTCCCAAATGTACAAGATGTTTATTCTGTTTTGACTTTAAAATCAAACTGAGGGGGAGGGGGAAAAAATTTTTTCCCCCCTTCCAACCCATTTGGGCCTGTTGGGGGGGAATTGGATAGACGGGGGTTGGAGGTTTGGGGTTTGGGTGGGGAGGTTGGGGGGGGAAGGCCCGGGGTTGTGGGAGGTTGGGGGTTGTGGAGGGGGGGGTTTGGTGGGCTGGGGGGGGGAGGGGGGGGCCCTTGTTGTAGGTGGGGTGAGCCACGGGTGGGGGGGGTGGGAAATTGCCCCCCCCTGCTGGTCCCTTTGGCGGGCAACCACCCCCACCCCCACCACCAGATGCATGTGCATTTTTCACCCCAATTGCAACATTATCATCTTTTCCCCCTATCGGGCCCTGTTGTATCCCCAAATGGATCCTCCTAGATGTACCCAACCCTTGAAGTGCATATAACACTCCCAGAGCGCATAAAATTTATTTTCCCTCAATTTCCACTTCCCCTCCCAGGGAAACTTTTTTGAAGAGTTTGAGTTTTTTCCCACTATCACTATCATCACCAGTGCTCACTCAGAGTCCTGGATATGAGTAAATAACAGCTTTTTTTGCCCTGGGGACAACTGAACGTGGGAAAAAGACGCCACAAACCCGAGGGGGGAAGTTGAGGGGCGCCTGGGTTTTCCCCACCATTACCGGTTTTTGGTCATTACCCCCCACAAACCCCAAAAACCTTTTAAAGTCACCTTTACTGACACCCCCCTCACTTTTGAACTGTCACTGGGGGAAAAAAAGTGGGCCCAATTGCCGGGGAGTAAGGTGTTTTTGCCGGGTAGGGGACAAAAGGGGACTGAAATGGTTTAAATGGACCCACTGGGGACCCGGTTTTTCCTACTGCGAACCGACCATGGGAGACCCATTCCCCTCACATCTAGGCCTTTTCCCGCATTTTTCCTGCTTGATTTGGGGGGTAGGGAAAAGGTACCCACAAAAACAAACGCCCCGGCGCAAAACGACTAGTAAACCAAAAAACCCAAAAGGGTTTAAAAAAAAACATAGTTATGTGGAAAAAATAGGTAGGCTGGTAGAAGCAAAATGTCCAGGAGGTACTACCGTCCTGCCAAGTGAGGAAAACAAAAACCTTAAAAGCTTTTTATGATGGTAGGGTTGCCAGGGTTTTTTTTCCGTCCCCACAAAACATGCAAGATTCAGGACACCTGGGTACTTTACCAACTTAGGGTCAAAATACAATTTTATGACAAGCATATATATTAAACCCCCTGGGTTTTTTTTAATTTTTTCTTGCCCCCTTCTTATTTCCCCCCCAACCGGGGGGAAAGGGGAAAAGAATTCCCTTTCCCCGAAGCCCCGGGGTCGAAGAGGCTAATTTAAAAAACCCAAAACAAAATAGTAACCCTTTCCCTTAAAATATTACTAAAAAGTAAAAGGAGAAACTTTTGCTTTTTCCTTTTTGGGGGCCAACCCTGCCCTTTTGGGGAAAAGGCCAAGGTTGGGAAAAAAAAGATGTGGAAAAAGCAATGGGTGGAGTGAACACCTTTGGGGAAAATCTGAGTTACATGGTACAACACCATGAAGAAACCATACATGTTTTTAAATTCTTAAATCATCAATATTCTTGACAATTTACATTGTAGATGTTTTTGTTGATCTAGAAGTGTGTGGAGATTGTTCATGTTGCCCAAAAATTTAATGTACATAAAGGGCTAAAATCTGGAACTCCCTGCCTGGAAAACTCTAGAACTGCAGACACAACCTCTATTTTCAAAAGCACCGTTAAAAAACATCTTATCTTCCTTACCACCCCCCACCGGTAGTAACCACATGAACCTACTTTATCTTGCAATATCCAAAGCAAAAATACACTTATTGATATCTGTGACTCCCCCTTTAAATTTTCACATGACTGTAAACATAAATTCTGAATACAGATATTGCTTCATAATTTTAACTAGTCATAAGTTTGCCTAAGACACTCCAATATAAAACTGTATCATGCCAAAATGAGACCATTTCCATTAATAGATAAACTAATTAATAAGTTCTTAAATATTTAGAACTACCTCAATTTTGTAAATCTAGTTAATCACTACAATTACCTAACCTTAATACCAGTATGATCCATATCCTGTGTCAATATAGAGTAAGAACTAGTATATTAGTCTGCCCGAAATGCCTAGGCATACCTAGGCATACTAGTGGCCTTCTTGTAATAAGCATTTTATTACATTTGTAATTATCAAGTTCGCAGGCCGGACATTGAGTTCTGGAGATGGGAATTACAGTGGCCTCTGAAGGAGGGTGTTAATGTTGCAGTTTTATAACTGTAGTGAAAGCACCCTTCTGGCAAGACAGTGATGGAGTGAATGATGATGAAAGTTTTTCTTTTTCGGGCCACCCTGCCTTGG
Source organism: Cherax destructor (assembly GCA_009830355.1). NCBI lineage: Eukaryota > Metazoa > Arthropoda > Malacostraca > Decapoda > Parastacidae > Cherax > Cherax destructor. The sequence continues at coordinate 2,172 of WNWK01058768.1, read as the reverse complement.
TGGGAATCGGCCGATGTGTTAATAAAAAAAAAAATAATATGTAAACCCCACATTGTAATATTAACAGAGAAATAAAGAATTTTAATTTTTAATTTTAATTTTTAGTGAGGTTTAGAACAAAAAGGTACAATACCGTGCTGGAACGCTAAACATATAACCCCGCACATAGGAGAGAGGAACTTATGATGTTGTTTCAGTCTGACTTGGACCATTTACAAAGTCACACTAACAGAAAAGAGTGAGGTAGCCATTGTATATAGGCGAGTGGGACAAGGACAGAAACAAGAGAGGGAGAAGAAGAAGTAGTGGTAAGGTAGGTAGTGCAAGTACGTAGTAGTAGAAGAAATAGTGGTAGTAGAAAGTAGGGAGAGTAGTTTAGCAGTACAAAAGAGAAAGTGGAGTGAAGGATGAAGGGAGGCAAAAGTAAAGGTAGTAGCAATAGTAGAGGAATGGAGAGGTGTAAAAGTAGAGGTGGGGTCAGTCTAAGGACAAGAAAAGAGAAAAGGAGCACTGCACGAGTTATGGTCCCACAAGGAGTAGAACCAAAAATACAGAGAGGTGGGAAAAACTGACATACAGAACACACTTAGGCAGAAGAAAGAAAAAAGGAAACAGATGGAAAGAGAAAAGGTAAGGAAAGGAGGAGAAGAAAGGATCAGGTTAAGTCTCGAGTGTTCTCATTTCAAGTTTGGAGCATTTGACAATGTAATGAGAAAGGAAGGCATCTATAGAGACAAAACCAGGGCTAAAATTTATACAAGGAAAGTTGTGTATAAGGGATGCTTTAACAAGACAGCAACTGTGAAAGCTAAGAAGTAGGGTAGACAGTTTTACCAGAGGACCAGTCAATTGGATGACTGGTTTGATTTTGCTGATGTTCATGGATAAACAAATCACATCACGCGTAGAATACACATCAGCTGGTGGGTCTAATGTGCATTCACCAATGTGCTGATGTTATTTATACAATTAACAATATTGCATAACAGTAAATCTTCTATTTTTGGTGTGAATAAAAATTCTTTGTGAATAAAAAATCAAAATCGAATTCATCTGTAAAGCCTGGAAACGTAATAATAAACAGAGGAAATGTTATTTTAGTGCCAGGAATGTCTGGATTGTTTATTCTGGACCCTATTTTAAACTTTGTGTGAAATTGCCCAAATTACCAATTTCCGATCACTTTATTGGGTAGTTTAACCCTTCGGGGTTATGGTCGTACAAGTATGTTTACCGCTGTGGTTATTGACGTACTAGTACGCATAAATTCTAGCGCCTTCAAATTAAGCGTGAAATGGCTGGTAGGCCTAGTGGTGAGAGAATGGGTCTGCGTGGTCAGTGTGCGCAGTAGGAAAAAATCGGGGACCCAGTGGTGCATTGTGGGAACGCCATGTTAGTACACTTTGATCACCATGCCTGGCGGTAGAAACACCTCACTCCTGGCGGGTGGAACACTTTTGTTCCCCAGTGACAGTTCTAACACCGATGGGAGTGTCAGTGGTGATGAGTTTCAGGTTTTGAGAGGTTGTGACCGAAACTAATGACCATAATACGGTAATATTGAGGAAAGCCCAGACGACCCTCAGCCGTCCACCTCCGGTGTTGTGGCATCTTGTTCACGCTCAATTGTTCCAGGATGAAAGAGGAAACTGTTATTTACTCATATCCCAGACTCTGATGTGAGCAATGGTGATGATAGTGATAGTGAATATGAACTCCAAGCTCTTCAAAACAGTTCCAGTAGCGAGAGTGGAGCAGAATATTCTCAGTGAAACGTCAGTATATACGATGCTATATGCACTCTGGTAGCGTGCCATATGCTGTTCCAAGGGAAAGGAGTACATCTCGGAGTACATCCCGTGGGCATACAACAGGAAGTGATAGTGAAAATGAAGACGATAGTGTTGCAATTGGAATGAGAAATGTGCATGCATCTGGTAGTGGTAGTGGTGCCAGGCGCGATGCACCAGCAGTGGACCATGCTGGCACCGACGCCGCTGAGTCAGCTCAGCGGCCATCCTCACCCACCCACCAATCCCCACAACCACAACCTCCACTTCCACAACCCGCACAACCACCTGTAAATGTCCAGTACCCACCAGCAGACCGCACCTGGGATTGGCAGGACGCTGACAATTTTATTCCCAATCCCATCAGTTTGATGAAAGGGTC
>WNWK01058767.1:0-10361 GCA_009830355.1 Cherax destructor | reverse complement strand
TTGTTTATTGAGACAGTGGATATTTCGATGGTCCCCAAACACCCTTTTTGAAGTTTTTTTTAAATGCTTTTGTAAGTGAAATTTTTTTGGGGTCTAAAAAGGACTAGCTATTTTACATCATTTCGGAGAAAAAGGGAATGGCATTTGAACAGCATTCGGGAATGAAAAATATCTAAGTCGGGTACCACTGTTTTTTTTTGATATGATACATTTCGTATCAGATCATCATTGTTGGTGAAGATGGGCCCAAGGACTCTAATTTTGGGGGCTCTACTATTTGTGGTTTGGTGAATTTGGGGCAGGGATTTAAAAGGTAATTTTCACTGAGCGCCTCCTGGTGTTATCTCTGTCCACTTGTTTGCAAGTTCCTCCTTTTTAGGTGCCTGAGGTTGAATCATATTTTTTGAAAGTTTTTTTCTTTTCTAATGTTTTTTTTTTTTCAGATTACTCTATTTAAGAGTACAGGTAAATAATTTCATTCAGAATAATTTTTAACATTTTTGATGTCATTAATATAAAAAGGATTTATTTTATAATGACTTAATATATTTGTTACAGTTCCTCATTTTTTTCATTTCAGCATCCCCCTGGAAAGAAGTTCACATTATTGACATGTTTATGGATGGCCCCTGGCACCCTCTTACCAAGTGAAATTTTCTACTCCAAATGCACCTTTTATGAATACTTTCAAGATGGGATTATACTAATAGGAAAAGATATTATGTAAGTAACAATTATCCTGTTCATTTTTTACCTTTAAAAAGTAGTTTTAAAAATACTGTAGACAATTTTAGGTTTATATCTCAAAATATTAGTTAGCATTTAAAACAGATTTTTAAACGTTTTAAAAATATAAACTTTTAAATAAAGTCTGAAGAGTGAAGAATAGGGGTTTAAAAGTTGGAAGAGTGGCCCCCATTACGATTCCCCAAAAAATTTTTTTATGTGTTTTTTTTTTTAAATTTTTTTGTAAGTGTTTTTTTTAAAAGGGATGTCTTTTTACATCTTTTTTTTTGGGATAAATTTTTTGGTAATGGCATTGAACAGCATTCTGGAATGAAAATATCGTAAGTGGGGGACCACTGATAAGGAACATCAAACACATATAGGAAATTTTGGATGGATTGATGGTCCCAGATGATACTAACAGGTTTTTTTTTTTCAGGTACCCCCGGGGAGGATTATCACCCTGGAATTAAAAATCCAGGGAACAAAATTACTCCATATCCTTATCACCCCGGTGGCCAATATGGAGGTTACAATTCATTAACTATATTTTTTTTGTATGTACTACATGTCCATTAAGCAGCTCCCCGACATGTGTCATGAAATAAACAGTACAGTACCTGTTACATAATTTTTGGGTTTTATTAATGATAATTTTGATTATGATAATTTTTTAAGATTATGATTAACATAATTTTGGGGATGAAAACCCCCATAAAAAATTTGTTTTTAATTCATCAGAAATTTTTTTAATAATTGCAAAAACAAAAAAAATCAAGGGGAGGTTGGGTTTAAAAATTGAAAGATTTTGTGTTTTTATGTATTTTTAAAATAAACAAATTAGCGCTTGTGGTATGTAGATGGGGGCATAATGTGGGAACATTATGAAAAAGAAACCCAAAACCTGTTACTTAATAACAAGTAAATCTGTATTGAGATTCCGACAAAAGATGGTATATGATAAGTTTGGTATTTGGTTTACAAAACTTGAATTTAGCAATAAAATGAATAGGGGGGTATAAACTGAGCAGTTCCTGATGTATGAATACTTTTTTATTGCAAGGCATAATATGCACAGGGTAAACCAATTAGATACGTACAGTGGTACCCGACTTTCGATGGTCCCAAACTACCCCCTTTTTGTAAGTTTTTTTTTTTTAAATGCTTGTAAGTGTAATTTTTGGGGGCTAAATGGGCTAGTCTATTTTTAAACATTTTTATGGAGATAAATTGTTTGGAATGGCACTTGAACAGCATTCTGGAATGAAAAAAATGAATCGGGGACCACTGTATATAGTTTAGAATATTAAATTAATTAGATTTAAAATAAAAAAAGAATTTTTGGGGTGCAATTTTCAGAGATACTTCTGCTTATCTTCCCCCAAACGTAAAAGACAGTTTATGAATTTTATTCAAGGGGTTTGGGCCCAAAGAATATCTGTGGTAACTATTGGGAAAGATCCCCACCATCAAGCACTTTATTATGTAAGGATATTGTTTTTTTTAAAATTTCTAGTAGCAGTTCACATGTTTATCAAGTCTTCCTCCATATTGCCGGTTTTTTTCCCCTTTCAATAGGTGATATGTTTCAGCCATCACAAATTTTAGGAACTGATGATATATTATCTCAGTTACTTGAATCCATTCATTGAACTTTTCTTTATTGCTGTTTATGCTTGAGCTCATAGACAATTTTAAGATATTAAAACCATTTGCCTTCCTAAACAATGAGTTAAGGATCCCTACAAAAAGAATTACCAAAATTTTATAAAACTTGAGAAACTTGTTTTAATTGGTGCCCAGATGATGGGGTTATTCCCCTGGCAATCCAGGTAAAAAAGTTTTTAAACTTTTTACCCATGCTGATAACTTAAATTTTTAAATGCTTTTTTATCCCCAATGCTAAAATTGTTAATTTTGCCAAATTTTATTTTTTTCAGTCATTTGGTATTTTGAAAAGAAGAAAGGGACAGAGAGAAGATCAATTTTTTTATCAAAATGATTTATTTGGCCTACGATTTATGCGGGGAAGAAAATTTTTATGGTTGAAGGAGTGTTCATACAGACTGGCATCAAAATCTTTCACAAAAAGTACGCCATGGTTAGATTAGACTTCCATTCAATAAGACTTAAGTACCATCCATTTTTTAGTTTTGTTATAACGAAATTTTTACCATAAATGTAGCTGTATTTATAGTCAGAAAAACCTGTAATTTTGTCAAGGGTGGGATTTGGTGTTTTTTTTTCTCCCCAATAAACATGCAGGAAAACAGGAATCTTGTTTTCTATTACATTGGGTCCACACATGCATGTACATGCATAAAGTGGTCCCGACTTGGGGTCCCCAAACTCCCCCTTTTTTATGAAGTTTTTTTTTTTTTAAAGGCTTTTGTAAGTGAAATTTTTGGGGGGTCTAAAAGGACTAGTCTTTTTTACATAATTTTTTAGGAGATAAATTGGGGAATGGCACTGTAACAGCATTCGGAATGAAAATATCATGTCGGGTCCCACTGTATATATATATAAAAACCCATCGGGGTTTTTCGTTTTTTCTTTAGTTCTTTTGTTTTTTATTTCCTCTTATCTCCAGGGGAAAAGGGGAACAGAATTCTTCCTCCATAAGCCATCTGGTGGGCTAAAATCCCGGCGCAAGGTGTACCCCCTTTCTGAAAAATTACAAAAATTTTAAAAGAAAAACCATTTTTTTAGGTCACCCGCCTCGGGGGAAAGGCCGGGTTTGTTGATTTTTTTTTAATGATTTATATTAGCTTGGTAATTTGTTTCATGAAAAATAAATAAAAAATGAAAAAAATAGGGCAAAATACACAAATAACCCGCACTAGGGGAGGGGTTACGATGATGTTTCGGTCCGACGGCCTTTACAAAGTCACACTAACAGAAAAAGGGGAGGGAGGGGGACTAAACAGACAGGGACGGACAAGGGGGTAGTAGGAAAGGGAAAGGTTTTGGTAGAGGTAGTAGTAGTGGGGTCAGTCAAAGACAAAGAAAGAGGGAAAACGCAAGGAGCTAGGGGCCCACAAAGGGAGGAACAAAAAAACAAGAGGGGGGGGGAAAAATAATGGACTAAACACCCAAGGCACAAGAAAAAAAACCCAAAGGGGAAAGCGAAGAGGAAAAGGAGAAGAGGGGGGAGAAAAAAAAATCACGTTAAGTCGGGGGGTTTAAAGGGCATTTTCAATGTAATGGGAAAGAAGGATCTAAAAACAAAACCCGGGCTAAGATTTTCAAGGAAAGTTGTGTGGGGAGGGTTAACCGACGAACTGGAAAGTCGAAAGGTTGGTTTTTGCAGAAGAAAGTAATAGGATGACTGTGATCTCGAAAGACAGAAAAGACTTGTTGGGGTCAGCAAGCATAACACTACTTTGTTCCCAAACGTCAAAAAAGAACAGCCAGTTTCTCCAAAGTCTGAAGAGGACAAGAGGAAAGGAAATAGAGTAGACACCGGACATCTTTGAGGGAGGAGAGGTATGAACTAGATTGGGGGAAAAGTTAGTTTTTAATATTCTTTTTTTTTCCTTTCCCCTTTTTCCTTTCCTCTTCCCTTCTTTCTTCTGCCTTTTGTTTTCCATTATTATATTTTTTCCCTGTGTTTTTGTTCCCCACCCTTTTAGGCCCCTAGCTCCCCTTTCAAAGCTCCTCTTTTTTTGTTTCTGACCTGCTGCTGCTGCCGCCCACCGCCGCCCCCCATACCACCACCTGTCTTCTTACTTCCTACACCTCTTGTCCTGTCCCGCTGTGGCCAAATATACCCCTCCTTATCTCCTTTCTGTTAGTGTGATTTTGAAATTGTGTCGAAGTTCCCCCTCCCCTTTCCCAAACTCCATCCCAAATTCACCCACACATTCCTAGACATGACATCTCCACTGCCCCCAGCCTTCCCCCGTTGCAACATTCATCACCCCTGCTTCACAATTTGTTATAACATATGCACCAAAAAGGGTTAATAAATTGAAGGAAATAGTTTAAATTTAAAGTTCAAGGCTTATAGTATTTTTTGATTGAATGTCTGGGGTTGATATGCAACCCCCGACATGATTATTGTTCAATTATCTCTTTTAAAATTTTAATGAAAATTTTTAAAACGGAAAAATTGATGTTATGTTTCTGAATAATTTTTTAAAATTTTTATATAAAAAGGGATACTTTTATACCTATCAAAGCATTTATTATACATATTTTATTCTAATGAACAGAATTTTTTTGTTTTTTTATCTAGGATTTATGAACATAACCCCCTACCTTACATTCCCGATTTATACACCCTCTTTATCATCTTTTTCCTTCCATCCCTCTGCATGCCCAAAATGCTACAACAATCCTTCTCAGCCCTTTGAATTATATACCCTTAGTGACCCATTGTCTTTTAATTTCTACTTAATTCCTACATTTTTTCACATCTCACATTGCTCCAAACATGACCTGTCACTGCCTTTATCCATGAAAAGTTTTATAAAAAATAATTTAATTATATTTCCGTATTGTATACTATATATTAAAAAAAAAAAAAACTAATATATATTTTTTTATTAACACATCGGCCATTCCACCCAAAGGGAGGGGGCCCAAAAAAAATCATCATTCACTCCATCACGCTTGCCAGAGGGGTTTTACACTCAGTTTTAAAAAATGCAACATTAACACCCCCCCTTCAGAGTGCAGACACTGTATTATCTCCAGGACTCAAGCCCGGCTTCCCGGGTTTCCTGAATCCTTCATAAAGTTATTTTGCTCACACCCCAACAGCACGTCGTTTTAAAAAAACCATTTGTCTCCATTCACTCCTATCAAATAGGGGCCACACTTGCTGGAAGTCCAAGCCCTCGCAAAAAAAATTTCCCTTTTATCCTCCCCCCAACCCTTTTCCAGCCGCCCCTACCCCCCCTTCCCCTCCACTACAGATTTATACACTCCGGTTATTCTGTCTGTTTCCCTTCTCTCCAAAGTCCGAACCACCTCAACAACCCCCCCTCAGCTCCTGAAAAGTTTTGGAATCCCGCACCCCCCCAATTCCCAAACTCCGAATTTTCTATTTTAAACCCCCACACATTGACCCCAGACATGACATCCCCTGCCTCCAGCCTTTCCTCGTTGCAACATTCATCACCCATGCTTCACACCCATATAAGAGTTTGGAAAATATACTTCACATTCCCCTTCTTTACCCATGGACAAATTCTTTTTCTCCACAGACTCAAATGCTCCATCACCCTTTTTCCCCCATCAATTCTATATTCACATCATCCTTCATAGACCCCTCTGCTGAAAGTCCCCCCCAAATATCTGAATACATTCACCTCCTCCATACTTTCCTCCAATCACCCCCTAACTCTTTATCCTTTATACACACCAAACAACTTCTCAATCTCTTTGATTATTTGTGGTCATTTTTGGGCCCCAAAAACCTTTTAACATCAGCTTTTTAATTTCTTCCTTCTTAAGCAGGATAGAAACGATAGTTGACCTGTTTTTGCCATATATCCTGGCAAGATCACACAATCGCACCCAAAATCGATTTTTTTATTATTTCCTTTTTCATTTCTATGGTGTTTCTCACTTTTTTCAGCCCAGGGGGACCACTAGGAACTTTCTTGGGGCCCATTTCTTTTTTTCCAGTCCCCTTAATGAACAAACTCCAAAAATTTTAATTAAGGGGAAAAGTCTGGAGAAGCTTGAGGGATTTTTCTCTCGAGTTTAAAAACGGGACGGGTCTCCCCGCCTGCGCGAGGCCCCGCGCCTGGGGCCCACAGGTCACAAACGACCCCTCCTCGCGAAATTTGTTCGCATGACAACTTTTGTACAACGGTTTTTACTGCCGGCCGTTTAGCGGGGGGCCATTAGGAAAAGCGAAAGCCGCGGGTTTGTTCATTTTAAGGGAAACAAAAAGATTTTCCATACCTGGCGGGGAGGGGAAAAGGGGCAGGGAAGGTTGGGGGCGGGCTGATAATGGGAAAAGGCCATTCGGGGAAAATTGGGGCCAAAAAATGATCATTTTTAAACCCCCCGATTCAACCGGCCTTTTTTGGGGGTCCCTTTAGTACACTCAAAACCAAAAATTTTTAGCTAATGGGGAGAGATGAGGAAAATTTTTTTGTGGAAATGGGTGTGGAGGTATGGTAGAGTAGGTAACCCCCCCCCCTGTAATAAGTACTATGACATTTTAAAGCGCCCTACAGTGAAAAATAATAATACATCATTATTTTAAAAATTTGTAGTTTAATTAGGGGGAGAGGGGGAAGAGGCAAAAATAAAAAAGAGAGAGAGAACAAGGAGAGAGGAGAAAAACAGAGTTAGTAAACAAGAAACAACGGTCTGGTTTTGGTTCGACAGCATATCATATTTTGTTAATTTATTCTACGTGGTATTTATATGTTTATATGTTTTTATTTTTTAATAAATTTAACTATCATGATTAATAAAAATTTTTTTATTAAATAAATATATGCATTAATGTCTCAGTGAAATTGTGTATTATTATTTCATTATTAATATGGATCCTCAAGACTAAGAAGACACTTTATGATTTTAAATTATGCCAGACAGTGTAAATTTTTTTAAGACAGGTACACAAAGATAATTAATTTATAAAAAACATGAAATAATTTTCACTTAAAAATTAATTTTCCCAGACATAATGGAGAAATGCTACGGAAAATTTAAAAAACGGGGGGGGGGTGACCGAAGAAAGCAGGTGGGGACATATAGCAGTTTTTACATTTTAAACCGATTAGCAGAACGCCTTAAAACGGGCCCACTGCACTGGTATACTGTTTACTATATACAGGGTAAACCCCCACTAATGGTCCCCCCAACAACCCTTTTTTTGTGTTATTTTTTAAAGCTTTTTTAAGTTAATTTTTTTCTAAAAAGGGCTAGTCTATTTTAACTTTCTTTGGAGATAAACGTTTGGAATGGCAGAAAAGCATTCTGAATGAAAATATGTAAATCGGGGGGACCATTATAAAAAAAGGGAAACTTTTTGTTTATGTCAAAACAATGATTTGACAGTCTAGCCAAATCAAATGGCACTACTATCGTTCGTTTTTTGGGGCCCTATGCAGATATGCTGTACAGGGAAAAAAAAAAAATAGTTGGACCAGAAAAAAAAATGCAGATGAAAAGGGATCTGTACATTTTGGCCCAGTTGACTCCTTTTGCATACTGCGGAAAAGTATGTGAGTGGATATTTGGAGCGGGAATAAGTAAAAATAGACATGGTGGTGCTTTGTGAGGTGGGCCAATACACCCTAAGTGGAACCTTTCTGGGACGGGTCAAGATTAGGGGCTGAAATGTAAGTTTTTTAGCATATTTGGTGATGACATGTGGTTTCCATTTCTTTGTGAAAATTGAAGTTTTTTGAATGATGAGTGTGGCCTCAGTATATTTTTAAAAGAATGAGATATTTTTTTGGCAGGCTTTTTTCCCAGTTGATGAAACCAGCTATTCGATCCTTTTTTTTTTTTGTTGTATCTAATGTTTAGTTCCTCCCAATCTGTTTTTAAAGAGGATTTTTACAAAACAGTAGAGTAGTATATTTATAAATTTGGAAGTTTTAAAATTTTGACTGTATTTAGGGGTCACCTTTGACTTTAAATTTAACCCTCCAATTTTCATTAAAATTGTAGGTCACCCATAAATGACCAAACTGCTATGATCCTGTCTGCAAATGCTTTTCCTTGTTTTAGATTTTTGGGATATTCCATTTCTTCTGGTCCCTGTCTTCCTTTTTGAAGGGAAATATATTACTTAGAGGCATTCACCTATCGTGTATCATTCACTTGTTGACTTGGATATAATGTACAACACCATCATTAGCTATACCCACCCCAGTACACAAATATTTTAAAGTTACCACCTTAGATCCCCTAACCTAAATCCCCTTTTTTTTCAGATTTTCCCATTTAAGCTTTTCCCCCCTTAAGAGCAGTACTGTACCTTCTTTCTAGTGAAGAGATTTTCATTCAAAGATCACCCATAAACCCCCAACTATTTTTACTCATACATTTTCAAGTTATATGCTCTCCCAACATTGTTTCCCCTACCTTGCCCTTGTGATTGATTTATTTGACGGGGAGCACCCCTTTTTTGAGATGTCTTGTCCAGCACTAACAGTTGTTGCTTCCCCATCCTCTGATGGTCCCCCTTTTGCTTCAAACACACTGTTTTGTTAACTGATACTGATTTCCCCTATCAACTGTGCCCCCAAATTTTTAGCTGATGCCCCCTCATCGCACAAGGGAAAATTCCTTCATGCTGGGAAGAATTAGATCTGGCCTTCTTTTAAATTTGGGTCAAACCCGATTGCCTCCCCTTTCCCCCGGCTCTGTAATCCCCATGGATCTACCGCTCCAGAACTTAATAATAATTGAAAATATTTATAAGGCTGAAGAAGGGTTGTTGGGTGGTTTGGTCATTTAGAGAATGGATCAAAATAGAATGACTTGAAAGCATATAAATTTGGGGGAAGGAAGGAGGGGTACACTGAAAAGGTTAAGGGGGGGGGAAAAAGGCGAGGTTTGGGCTTGCAGCAAGCGGTGGAGCATGTTAGATAGGAGTGAATGGAAACGAATGTTTTTGGGACCTGATGAGCTGTTGGAGGTGAACAGGGAAATTTAGTAAGGGGTTCAAGGAAATGATTATAGATTTAGCCATACTTGAGTCCTGGAAAAGGGGAAATACAATGCCTGCACTTTAACCCTTTTTAAATGTCCACCCAATTCTCAACGGGATGAATATTTGGAAAAAAAAATTGTTCTTTTTTTTTAAAAAGAAGAGTGCATTTTTTTTTGTCATTCCCACATTTTGTAATACACTGCCCCACTGAGTGCACAGACCCATTCTCTAATTCTAGGCAACTAGGCTTATCGTGGCAAAGTTTAAAAAATTTTAAAAAAAAAGAGATTTACGCGGGGGGACGCGAGCAAACGATATCTCGTGTGGAATTTTTAAAAAGGAGGGGGCTGGGTATTGAAGTTTGGAGGGACTTTTCTAAACTGTTGTATCTGAGCGCCCTGTAAAGACAGTGATTATGTATGAGTGGGGGAAAATGTTGAATGATGATGAAAGTATTTTCTTTTGGGGATTTTTTTTTCTTTTGGGGCACCCTGCCTCGGGGGGAGATGGCCACTTGTTGAAAAAAAAAAAAAAAAATTTGAATGCCTTTCCTCAACATCAACTCCCTTCCCACAGTCTTTTCACCCTGTCTTGAGTTTTTTTGACCCTTGGGTTTAGAGTTTTTCATGAATATAACATTGTTTTTTTTTTTCAACAATGGCCGTCTCCCCCCGAGGCAGGGTGACCCAAAAAAAAAAATCCCCAAAAAAAAAATACTTTCATCATCATTCAACACTTTCACCTCACCATACATAATCACTTCTTTGCAGAGGCGCTAGTTACGAAGCGAGAATAGTCCTCCCAGCTGTCACTTTCCCCGACCCCCCCTTAACCCTTTAAAATGTCCCCCAGATATATGTTCACCGTGGACCAAAAATTTTTAAAAAAAAAATTTTTTTTTTTTAAAAGAAAGCACATTTTTTTTAAAAGGATAGGCAAAAAAAAAATTTTGGGGCCCGTACTTAAAGATTGCCCCCAATTTGGTACTGGATGTCACCTGGCG
>WNWK01058766.1:0-10361 GCA_009830355.1 Cherax destructor | reverse complement strand
GTGTTATTCAGATATTTAAGAAAATTTATTTAAATTTTTTAGAGTTTAATGAATAATAACAAACTTCTAGTTGACAGTAAAATGAATACTATTTCAACAATTAAAAAAATTAATAAAAATAATATACATTTATATAAAAAAGGGTACCATCTACAGAAATAATGAGATATTTTCAGGAAAAAAAGATTCTTCATTCAACAGGGTAATGGTACTGTTCTATGAAAACCCCCACACCCCCTCGAGTGGGTTACGCTCCTGAACTGGCATTATGTGTAAATGGGAATAGGAGAAAGCCCAAATGGTCAAAATGGGGAAAATTTAAAAAAAAAAAAAAAACTAAACCCTCTTAATTAATTTGTCAAAATACTGTAACAGTTTTGATAACTTATATATTAGTTTTGTTGTTTTGATCTAGAAATGTGTGGAAAAACTGATTTGCCCTATTAATAGTCAGATGTAATGAGTTTTAGACAAAGACAGAAAGGTAATTATAAAAGTTACATAGAATTTTACCTTAAATTCTGATTGAAGGTGCGTGTTGTTTTTAATGTTATGGGGGGTTACTGGGGCCCCTACGGCCCAAATAAAACACTTGAAAATTGCTAAACCATCCAGAAGTAACAATACTCAAGTGCAAATTTTCTGCCTGCTAAAATTTTACATAGTACGAAATAGGGCTTGACCACACATTCAGAAACTATTTTTTTATTTAGCTGTAGACCTCCTTGGCATCCTTTTTCAGCAGACCATCTAGATTACTCATTCACCCCCTTAAATAAATAAATTGTTATTTTAATGTAAAATACACATACAGACTCCATGACCCGAGCACCACTTTTAAGCATATTTATTACCTTGATTATTTTCAAAACAGGCTTCCTTTGACTGTCTGTCATGCAGTTACGTTATTGATCCCGGGATCTGTCACACAGATCTATGTCTTCACTCACTCAGATAAGTTATGAGTATTAAATTTTTTTCTTACATATGAGGGGAACATATGAAAATTATTATAATCAAAAAAGCTCTAAACCGACAAGGGTCAACAGCGCTGCGGGGTAGTAAATAGTGTGAAGGGTTACAACTCAAACGTATGAAAACAATCCAGCCTCATGCAGGCATGATGGGAAAAAAAAAATCCCTGACCTAGTGGTTTTTAACAGTTACTTTTAGTGTTTTCTAGGGTGTGTTTTGGGTTTTTTTTTTGTTTTTGTTTCTTTTTACGAATGAAAGACATACTACTAAAACAGAGATGATTTTAGTTCTTCTAGGACAGGCTGTGCTTGAACACCTCAAAGAGTAAAAATAGGGTTTTTTGTCAATATTCCTGTGGACAGGTAGGCCCCCCCTCTACACCCCTCGGTATGTTTTTTGGTTTGTACTAGTTCTGATTCAACATTTGGGATGCTCCCAAAATGTCAAATTATTCCTTGAAATAGTGAAAACCTCAATTTTATTTGATGAATTCAAAATGAACAAGTATAATATGGGAGATGCCTAAGGACACTGTTTAACAAAAAGGGGAAATGTCTTTTTAGTACCTACAATGTCTAGTGTTTATTTTGAACTTGTTTTAAATTTGTTTTTTTTAACTTTGCAAAAAATTTGGGCCCAAATTACAATTCTGTGTTTTAAAACGTAGTTTTGATAGTAAAGGGGCGTTTTTTAAACTCAAGGGAGAAAGGTCACAAAATAGAAAAAAAATTTGAAAAAATTAAGCAATGGAATTGAATTAAAATAGGATTAAATTGGAAAAATCCCCGGTGTAAATTACCCAGGCACTAACTTTGTGCCTGGAATTCATAATTTTTTTCCAAAATTTGTTTTTTTGGTGTCACTGCCTTCAAAAAAAGATTCTCTACTACTTCAGAAAAACAATAATTTAAATGTGGACACTGTGAGCATTTTTAATTTTGATCTGGACAAAAAGTAAAACTTTTGGCCCCTTCAAATACTAATAATAATAAATAATAATAATAATAATAATAATCTAATTCACCCAAAAACCCAAAAGGGGCAATATACAATAATAGACAGGGGGATGAAAAGGGTTGAAAAAAGGAAAGATAAGCATAATGTTCTATAAAACAACATCAAAGGTGGGGGGTTCCCCGGAGACAAGCTAGGGCCCTTTTCCTAAAACAATGACATCCGGGCCTGGCTTTGAGGAGGGAAAAATCTTTAAACTCATACAAGGTAAGGTTTTATACCTTAGGCAAGGAAATATCCCCCGTCAATAATCCCGATTTCATTACAAACTTTAAATTTTTCCCCCAAAAGTTATGGTGAAACATCATTTCCCCCAAAGGGGAATCTTCAGAGAACAATTTCATTATTTCAGTGGTACCTCGGTTAACGTATTTTTCATTCAGAATGCTGTTCAAATCCCTTACCCAAAGAATTTATCCCCATTAGGAATAATTAAAATAGACTAGTCCTTTTTTTACCCCCAAAAAAACATTTACAAAAGCATTTAAAAATAAACTTACATAAAAAGGGTGAGTTTTGGGGGCCATCGTTAACCGAGGTAATGAATGATAATTTATATTTTGTAATGCAAAATATAATCTACTGTTCAAAAAATTTCCCTCATGTTGTAAATATTCTTTTAAAAATGAAACCCAGACTAGTTGGTTTAAACAATTATGATAAGGAAAGATTAAAAATTTTTCATACAAATGTATAAGCACTGTTATCCTCTTCCTAACAGGTGGCAGGATGCATCATTTCATTTAGAAAAGTTAATTTGAAAATAACAAAACTGGGAATTTTCATTCCATCTATTCAACTATGCTAAACAATAGAGTAAAAAACTAAGTTTACCTTTATGCACTTATATAGTCAAATAACTAATATTTAACAATAATGTAAAGCTTGAGGTTTTTACATACATCCTTTAATTAAAGTACAATATTGTCAGATTTATCACTTACGATGCCCGTTCTTTTGAAATTAAAACCCTAATTTTCATGCAAGAGAACTAAAACATGACAATTTAAGGAGTAAAAATCCCACCAGTGATTCATCAGGAGGAAATTATAACAAACCCCAATTCCCACTGGCAACTTATAAAACTACTTGCTCTCCAAACACAAAATGTAAGGTCATATAAAATGATCAACAACATTTAAGATAAATGTTTCTGTGACATTATTAGTGCTACAATAAAATCTCAGTAATGAACGGTGATTTCTGACAAAAATGGCCAGACAAATATTGAAAGTGAATGGAGAAAATGGATAAAAGTCTGTAATTCAAGATTTTGCCCATAGCAATAGTGTCCAGGTGTCTTCTGAAGCATCAAACTAAGTCCGGAAGCTGTTTTCAATTACCAGCAGTAGACCACCTGCGCCAATTTATTTATACATGAGTACACTCGTCATTCACACTCTAATTTTTCCTGATTTAGAGCAATAAACAATGGCTTCTAAAGTAAGTGGTAGTGGTGCCAAAAGGAAACACGTGGTTCTCAGTGTTACAAAAACACAAACTAATACAGAAGGTTGAGTCTAGCATCTCAGTGGCACAGGTATGTGATTACGTGACTTAAACAGTGTGTGATATCCATGGAAGAATTCTTTTATCAAGATTCAAAGTTGTAGTGTCTGACAGATGTCATAAATGATCGGTTATACAGTGGTACCGGGTTTACTTATATTTTTTCATTCCAGAATGCTGTTCAAGTGCCATTACCAAACGAATTTATCTCCTTAAGAAATGTTGTAAATAGACTAGTCCTTTTAGACCCCCAAAATTACACTTACAAAGCATTTAAAAAATAAACTTACATAAAAGGGTGAGTTTGGGGACCATCAGAACCGGGGTACCACTGAAAAAAAAAAAAAAAAAAAAAAAAAAAAAAAAAAAAAAAAAAAAAAAAAAAAAAAAAAAAAAAAAAAAAAAAAAAAAAAAAAAAAAAAAAAAAAAAAAAAAAAAAAAAAAAAAAAAAAAAAAAAAAAAAAAAAAAAAAAAAAAAAAAAAAAAAAAAAAAAAAAAAAAAAAAAAAAAAAAAAAAAAAAAAAAAAAAAAAAAAAAAAAAAAAAAAAAAAAAAAAAAAAAAAAAAAAAAAAAAAAAAAAAAAAAAAAAAAAAAAAAAAAAAAAAAAAAAAAAAAAAAAAAAAAAAAAAAAAAAAAAAAAAAAAAAAAAAAAAAAAAAAAAAAAAAAAAAAAAAAAAAAAAAAAAAAAAAAAAAAAAAAAAAAAAAAAAAAAAAAAAAAAAAAAAAAAAAAAAAAAAAAAAAAAAAAAAAAAAAAAAAAAAAAAAAAAAAAAAAAAAAAAAAAAAAAAAAAAAAAAAAAAAAAAAAAAAAAAAAAAAAAAAAAAAAAAAAAAAAAAAAAAAAAAAAAAAAAAAAAAAAAAAAAAAAAAAAAAAAAAAAAAAAAAAAAAAAAAAAAAAAAAAAAAAAAAAAAAAAAAAAAAAATTTTTTTTTTTTTTTTTTTTTTTTTTTTTTTTTTTTTTTTTTTTTTTTTTTTTTTTTTTTTTTTTTTTTTTTTTTTTTTTTTTTTTTTTTTTTTTTTTTTTTTTTTTTTTTTTTTTTTTTTTTTTTTTTTTTTTTTTTTTTTTTTTTTTTTTTTTTTTTTTTTTTTTTTTTTTTTTTTTTTTTTTTTTTTTTTTTTTTTTTTTTTTTTTTTTTTTTTTTTTTTTTTTTTTTTTTTTTTTTTTTTTTTTTTTTTTTTTTTTTTTTTTTTTTTTTTTTTTTTTTTTTTTTTTTTTTTTTTTTTTTTTTTTTTTTTTTTTTTTTTTTTTTTTTTTTTTTTTTTTTTTTTTTTTTTTTTTTTTTTTTTTTTTTTTTTTTTTTTTTTTTTTTTTTTTTTTTTTTTTTTTTTTTTTTTTTTTTTTTTTTTTTTTTTTTTTTTTTTTTTTTTTTTTTTTTTTTTTTTTTTTTTTTTTTTTTTTTTTTTTTTTTTTTTTTTTTTTTTTTTTTTTTTTTTTTTTTTTTTTTTTTTTTTTTTTTTTTTTTTTTTTTTTTTTTTTTTTTTTTTTTTTTTTTTTTTTTTTTTTTTTTTTTTTTTTTGTAAATAATATTATATTTTAAAAATGCTATAAAAGATTTTTTTTTGCATTTTTGGACGATTTAAGGCATTTTCAAAGATTTTCTGAAAAATATTTTTTTAGATAAAATACACCTATGAGTAAGCTTCCTAAATAAAAAATCATAAAAATTTTCTTACTTTTCCCATAAATTTCAATTGCGTAGAAATTCTATTTAAAAGTGTGATAATCTAAGTATTTTTGCTAAAAATGATTTTTCCAAAAAGCACTAAAACCCGCTCTAAACGTCGAAATATGCAATAAAATAAGATTTTAGCACATTTTTCTGATCTTTTAATATTTCATGTTTTTTTGAATAATATGAAATATCCTAAAAAAATTTTGGGATTTTTATAGATTTTTAATTATATATTTTTAAAATATGTAAATAATTAATAAATATAAAAATGCTATAAAACTTGATTTTATTGCATTTTTGACGATTTAAGGCATTTTCAAGATTTTCTGAAAAACTATTTTTTTAGATAAAATACACCTATGAGTAAGCTTCAAAGAAAATCATAAAATTTTGCTTACTTTTCCATAAATTTCAATTGCAGTAAATTCTATTTAAAAGTGTGATAATCTAGTATTTTAGCTAAAATGAGTTTGCAGAAAGCACTCAAACCGCTCTAAAACGTCGAAATATGCAATAAAATACCATTTTAGCACATTTTCTGAGCTTTTTAATGTTTCATGTATTTTTCGAAAATAATATGAAATATTCTATAAAAATATTGATTTTATAGATTTTAATGGGATTTTTAAAAATATGTAAATAATTAATAAATATTAAAATGCTATAAAACTTGATTTTATTGCATTTTGACGATTTAAAGGCATTTTCAAGGATTTTCTGAAAAACTATTTTTAGATAAAATACACCTATGAGTAAGCTTCCTAAAGAAAATCATAAAATTTTGCTTACTTTTCCATAAATTTCAATTGCAGTAGAAATTTATTTAAAAGTGTGATAATCTAGTATTTTAGCTAAAAATGAGTTTTCAGAAAAGCCTCAAACGCTCTAAACGTCAAATATGCAATAAAATAATTTAGCACATTTTCTATTTTAATGTTTCATGTATTTTCGAAAATATATGAATATTCTATAAAAATATTGATTTTATAGATTTTAATGATTTTTAAAATATTAAATAATTAATAAATATAAAATGCTATAAAACTGATTTATTGCATTTTTGACGATTAAGGCATTTTCAGTTTTCTGAAACTATTTTTAGATAAAATACACCTATGAGTAAGTTCAAGAAAATCATAAAATTTTGCTTCTTTCCATAAATTTCAATTGCAGTGAAATTCTATTTAAAGTGTATAATCTAGTATTTTAGCTAAAAATGAGTTTGAGAAAAGCCTCAACCTCTAAACGTCAAATATCAAAAATTTTTGCTTTTTGATTTTTAATGTTTCATGTATTTTGAAAAATATGAATATTCTATAAAATATTGATTTTATAGATTTTAATGGGATTTTTAAAATATTAAATAATTAATAAATATTAAAAATGTATAAAACTTGATTTTATTGCATTTTGAGATTAAGGCATTTTCAAGGTTTTCTGAAAAATATTTTTTAGATAAAATACACTATGGTAAGCTTCCTAAAGAAAATCATAAAATTTTGCTTACTTTTCCATAAATTTCAATTGCAGTAAAATTCTATTTAAAAGTGTGATAATCAGTATTTTAGCTAAAATGAGTTTTGCAAAGCACTCAAACCGCTCTAAAACGTCGAAATATGCAATAAATATTTTAGCATTTTCTGACTTTTAATTTTCATGTATTTTCGAAAATATATGAATATTCTATAAAATATTGATTTTATAGATTTTAATGATTTTTTAAAAATATGTAAATAATTAATAAATATAAATGCTATAAAACTTGATTTTATTGCATTTTTGACGATTTAAGGCATTTTCAAGTTTTCTGAAAACTATTTTTAGATAAAATACACCTATGATAAGCTTCTAAAGAAAATCATAAAATTTGCTTACTTTTCCATAAATTGCATAAATTTTTAAGTGTGATAATCTGTATTTTACTAAAATGGTTTTGAAAGCACTCAAACCGCTCTAAAACGTCGAAATATGCAATAAAATACATTTAGCACATTTTTGATTTTAATGTTTCATGTATTTTGAAAATAATATGAATATTCTATAAAATATTGATTTTTATAGATTTTAATGGATTTTTAAAAATGTAAATAATAATAAATATTAAAATCTATAAACTGATTTTATTGCATTTTTGACGATTAAGCATTTCAGGATTTTCTGAAAACTATTTTTAGATAAAATACACCTATGAGTAAGTTCAAAAGAAAATCATAAAATTTTGCTTACTTTTCATAAATTTCAATTGCAGTAAATTCTATTTAAAGTGTGATAATCAGTATTTTAGCTAAAAATGAGTTTAAAAACTAAACCCTAAAACTCAATATAATAAAATACATTTCTTTTCTAACTTTTAATTTTATGTATTTGAAATAATGAAATATTCTATAAAAATATTGATTTTTATAGATTTTAATGGGATTTTTAAAATATTAAATAATTAAAAATATAAAATTATAAAACTGATTTTATTGCATTTTGACGATTTAAGGCATTTTCAGGATTTTCAAACTATTTTGATAAATACACTATGAGTAAGCTAAAGAAAATCATAAAATTTGCACTTTTCCCATAAATGCATAGAAATTTATTTAAAGTGTATAATCAGTATTTTAGCTAAATGAGTTTTCGAAAACACTCAAACCGTCTAAACGTCGAAATATGCAATAAATACATTTTAGCACATTTTTGATTTAATGTTTCATGTTTTTAAATAATTGATATTCTATAAAATATTGATTTTTATAGATTTTAATGGATTTAAAAATATAAATATTAAAATATTAAAAATGCTATAAAACTTTTATTGCATTTTTGATTTAAGGCATTTCAAGTTTTCTAAAATATTTTTAATAAATACCTATAACTTTAAGAAATCATAAATTTCACTTTTCCATAAATTTCAATTGCAGTAAATTCTATTTAAAGTGTGATAATCAGTTTATATAGTTAAGCACTCAAACCGCTCAAACGTCGAAATATGCATAAAAATTTAGCAATTTTTGATTTTAATGTTTCATGTATTTTGAAATAATATGAATATTCTTAAAATATTGATTTTATAGATTTTTATGGGATTTTAAAAATATGAAATAATTAATAAATAAAAAATGCTATAAAACTTGATTTATTGCATTTTGACGATTTAAGGCTTTGACGATTTAAGGCATTTTCAAGGATTTTCTGAAAAACTATTTTTTAGATAAAATACACCTATGAGTAAGCTTCTAAAAGAAAATCATAAAATTTTGCTTACTTTTCCCATAAATTTCAATTGCAGTAGAAATTCTATTTAAAAGTGTGATAATCTAGTATTTTAGCTAAAAAATGAGTTTTGATGAAAAGCACTCAAACGCTCTAAACGTCGAATATGCAATAAAATACGATTTTAGCACATTTTTGAATTTTAATGTTTCATGTATTTTTGAAAATAATATGAATATTCTATAAAAATATTGATTTTTATAGATTTTTAATGGGATTTTTAAAAATATGTAAATAATTAATAAATATAAAAAATGCTATAAAACTTGATTTCATTGCATTTTTGACGATTTAAGGCATTTTCAAGATTTTCTAAAAACTATTTTTTAGATAAAATACACCTATGAGTAAGCTTCCTAAAAAAATATAAATAATAAATAAAATCTATAAACTGTTATTGCATTTGACGATTAGTTCAGTTTTTAAACTATTTTAGTAAAATACACTATTAAGTCTAAAAATCATAAAATTTTGCTTTTTTCTAATTTAATGTGAAATTTTTTAAAATATAAATATTTTTAAAAAATTGTTTTAGTAAAGATAAACCTAAAATAATAAATAAAAAATTTTAACATTTTTGCATTTTTAGTTTAGATTTTCAAATTTGAAATATTTTAAAATAATATAGTTAAGATTTAAAGAAAATCATAAAATTTAACTTTACCATAATTTATTGCATTAGAAATTTATTTAAATTTCTGAAATTATTTTAGTAAAATACTTTTGAAAGCTTCCTAAAATCTAAATTTGCTTAATTTCAATTTCAATTTTAGAATTTTTAAGTGTTCTATGTATTTTGAAAAAATGATTTCAAAAATATTATTTTTAAATTTTTAATTGATATTTAAATTTAAATATTATAAATTTAAATGTATAAATTTGAATTATTATTTTAAATATGATTTTATGATTTTGAAATATTTTTAATAAAATAATATATAAAATTCTAAAAGTTTTAATTTTGACTTCTTTTCCAAAATTTCATGCATAAATTTTTGTAAAACTTGATAATCTAATTAAGCTAAAATGTTTTCCAAAACAATTCAACTTAAAAGTCGAATATAATAAAATAATTTGCAATTTTCTGACTTAATGTTTCATGTATTTGAAAATAATAGAAATATTCTTAAATATTGATTTTATAGATTTTTAGGATTTTAAAAATATAAATAAAAATATAAATTATAATTGATTTATTGCATTTGACATTTAAGGATTTTCAAGGATTTTCTAAAAATATTTTTGATAAAATACACTATGGAATTCTAGAAAATCATAAATTTTCTTTAATATAATTTATTATATTATTAAATTCGAACTACAAATGTTGCAAAAATCTGATTAATATATTTAGATTTTATATTTAAATTTTAATTTTAAATTAAATATTTAATATTAAAAATTAAAATATTATGCTTACGATTACATTAGTTAAAACATTTTAAATCTAATATTTTAAAATAATTGTATTTCAAAATTCTAATTTTTGTATAATATATTGTAAAATGTTTTAGAACAATTAAATGATCAAAAACCTTAACATTAATATTTTTATTTTTATTATTTAATATAATAAATTTATAAAAATATTAATTTTATGATTTTATAATTTTAATATTAAATAAATAATAAAATCTATAATTATTATATTTTAAGATTTAAAGATTTTATAAAAAATTCGAAAAGATAAATCTAAACTAAAATAAAAAATTTTTAGATAATATTTAGTATTTTAAAAAAAATAATAAAATTTTGTTTTTAATTTTAATGATTTTAAAATTAAAATTAAATAATAAAATCTAAAAATGATTTTTATATTAATTTAAATTTTAGATTTTAAAAAATATTTTAAAATACCCTATGATACTTTAAATCAATTTTGTTATTTCCTAAATATTCAAATTTTTAAATTTAATTTTTTTAAAAAAAT
>WNWK01058765.1:0-10362 GCA_009830355.1 Cherax destructor | reverse complement strand
GGGTGAAGGGCAGACGTGGTAGGGTGTTTGGGGTTATGCTCATGTATTTGGGGAGAGTGAGGTATCGGGTGTTTGTGATGGTGGTGAATAAATGGATGATGAGGAAGGGTGAAGGGTATATAGCGTTCATGGGTGAACAGCTGGTAATGGTGAGTGTTAACGGTGTTGATGGGTGCAGTGCTTGCAGGGTGTTTGCGGTAATGATGAAGGTAAGGTGGTGTTTGTGATGACGGAGGAATGGTTGTGGAGGGCGGAGAGGATTGTGGTGAGGAGGTTTTAAGTGTATGGCTTTTGAATGGGTGATAGGGTTTTTGGGGGGGAGAATGGGGAAAAAGAATGGTTTTTTTTTTTTTTGGATTGGCTGGTGAAGGCATGATTTGTGGTGGTGATGAGATACATGGTGGTGAGGTGAAGGGAAAGTATGCAAGGTGTTTGTGGCGGTAAGGGTGAGGGGAGAGTATGCTAGGATGTTTGTCGGGGTGAGGGAAAGGGGAGGGTATGCTGGGGTGTTTGTGGGGGGGGTGGGGGGGAAGCTGCATCACTCTGTTTACCTTTGGAGAATAATTCAACAAGGAAAAAAGGGACATTAATCCAGTAAAGGCGTATACACAGAGGATGAAGTATGTGCCAAAAAGTAGAATAACAGAGATTTGGGGGAGACAAAAAAAATTTCATTAAACAACTAAATTAATAAGAGAGCGTAGCCAAGGATGCTGTGTTAAAAGAATACACAGTGTTATATTCAAGGGGTTTTACAAGAATATTACGGGATACTACTTTTTCTTGTTAAATAATCTTGAACGTTGACAACCCATAATCTGATTTCAAAACAATTACTAAAAACTGTATGATTATTCATAACAATAATACCATTGAATATACTAAATTTCTGAACATATAAATGTTATTAAATTTTTTGAATAAATAATTTGAGTTTTTTTTAGAAGTAACATGAACTAAATTAAGCTGTTTTTCTTCAAACTAAAAAGTATAACAAAAACCATCATTACGAACGAGTTCTCATCTCTCATAGACATAATAAAACATGCAATTGATTACTGCTCAGTTTAGTCTCACACTGACGCCTTCTTCAGCAAAATGTATTGAAGGGGTCTGCTTTAAACCAAAAAGAAAAAATAGACTATAAAGGTCTGTTTTCAGCATGTTCAAAGAGCGATCGTTTATGGTCCGGGAACAAGCCTGAAGTGGCAATGAAGACACGTTTTGTACAGCTAACATTTAAGTAATTGCTGAAGTTATTGCTAGGTGAATATGGGCAACAGGTGTAAGAAACTTACCTGCATCGCTAAGACTAAAATTGGAAACCCAAATTTATCGAATTGAGTTGAATTTTTACGACTGAGATCGGGATTATTTATAGTGATAGTAGTCGTTCTAAAAACCCAGAAATGGACAACAGCATTCAGCATATTTAATATTTGGACAATTTTTGGCCTCCTTTGAGCAGTGGTGGACCTGACTTAACTCAGTGGGGGACTGTTTTAACTCAGTAAAGACGTGTCTTGTGTGCTCTCTGTGAATCTAAGTTTCCCTTTTTGAGCTCTCTAAAAGGTGAAGGAAGCTGAGGGTAAAGCTTGAGATAAAGGACTGACTGGGAAAAAAAGAGGTTTCGTAGTAATTCTCCTTTGAGAATCCTCAACCCAAAAAAGGGAACCTGGACAGTGGCAAAAACCCATGGGACAAAGTTAAGGATCAAGAGGACGGGTGGAGAGGTAGAACAACGAAGACCCAGGAAATGTTGGGGAAAACATCGAACCCATTCTCCGTCTCCCGATGAATGTGAGTCGTTTTGGGAACTGACGAACGACACCAAGGAAGGAAAAAACATTTTGTTGTTGGGGACACGGGTTAGGTACATGGATAGGGCTTTCTGTTTGATTGATAGGATGGGAGACGGGGGTTTGCTTTCCTGGGGCTGGGATGGAGGATATTGTTAGCCGTCTGGAGACATCATGAGAGGTAATGGGAGCAATCCTATTATCTGTCTCAGTGCGGACAACGTGTTGGCAGACGTAGGGTGGGACCTGACTAGCAGGTTTAGGTCAGCAATGACATAATTAGGAAGAAGGGGGAAACCCCTGTCATTGTGGTTTTTTGCCAAGGAGAGGAGTTGGAAATGAATGGTGTCCAGGGAACTTGTAAATTGCTGGCTGGACAAATACTGTAAGGAAAATTCAGAAACATTCATTGACAACTGGGCCCTCTTTTTGGCAAAAATGACATGTATGCCAGGGATGGGGTTCATTATCCAGGTCTGGGGTGGGGCACTGAAAACTGCAGTGGGGGGAGCTGTTATGGCTTTAAACTAGAAATAGTTAGTGGTATGGGTTTTGGGAAAAAAAAGAAGTCCCAAGTAGTAATATTATAAGTTCTAGGAGAACTAGTAATAGGCAGAATAATGGATATGGAAAGCTAGTGACACTAGATGAAAGGACAGTAAATAGGTTAGGGAAAAAAAGAAATGAGCAGGAAGGGTAAAGAGAAAGGAAGGGCTTTTAAAAATTTATTAAAACCAATAGTCGTAGTGTTAGGAATAAGATGGACGAGTTGAGATTGGGTTAAGTACGGGTAATATTGATGTTTTTTCAATAACTGAGACATGGTTTTAAATGAAAAAACGGGGCTTCCTGTGAATGTCCCTTCAGGGTTTTAAATTTTTCCAAGTAGACAGAAGTATCGGGAAGGGGGGGGGGTGGAACTCTATGTCGGTGATCATTTAAATTGTTGCATAAAAACGGGTATAAAATCTGAATTAACACCAAGTCTGTCTGGATAGAATTTTCTGAGGGTTGAACAATTGATTTTAGGCTGATTTACCGTCCTCCAAAATTAGATAGGAAATTGTTAAGGCCCAAGGCACGATAACGTAGTAAATTTAGGGGGGCTTTAACTTTAGTCAAGATTGGAATTTCTTGACAAGGAATTTAGAATCTAACGATTTTTTAAAATATTCAGGATTGCTTTTGAACGTTTGTAACAGAACCTACAAGCGGAAATAACCTACTTGACTTGGTTCTGGCGCAAGGAAAAAAACCCTTTTTAATAATTTAGAAATTACAGAGGAACTCGGCTCAAACGACCACAAGTCAATTACTTTTTGCATTGAATGGATGTATGATAGTAGGGGTAATTCGTAACGGTCCCAGATTTTCGCTTCAGATTATAATGGACTTAGAGAACACTTATCAACTGTGGACATTTATCCCGAAAATTTGATCAAATAAAAAGACCCAAAATGGATGAATAATGGCTCAAATTCTTTTTGGGCAGAAGAAATGAATTTTAGGGCATAAAAGAGGTGAGGGGCATCTTATAAACAATATACTGACATTAAGAGGGGCGTTAAAAGGGGGAAAAGCTAAACGGGGCTATGAAATTAGAGTTGTAGGTTAAAACTAACCCAAAAAATTTTCCAGGTATATCAACAAAAGTTAGGGATAAGATGGGGCCCCTTAAAAAAAACTTTGGGCATCTTACTGACAAGGAGAATGATATGTGCTCTTTTTAATAATTATTTTTTCTCGGTTTTCCCCAGGAAGACATTTAATATCCCAGTAATTAATTTTTTTCAGAGGCCCCGAAGAAGATAAATTATGTAATATCACAGTCATAGGGAAAAAGGAGAAACAACAGAGACTGAAACAAAAAAATCCCGGGGGCCTGATGAGCTTTTTTCAAGGGTTCTTGGAATGCAAAAAGGAACTCTGTGAAACCCAAATCCCCATTTTTAATTTTTCTCTTCAAACAGGTGTGTGTCTGATATGTGGAAGATGGCTAATGTAATTCCCCATTTTTTAAAACAGGGGACAAGTCACTACCGTCAAATTACCCCCAATAACCCGACCTCAATTTGGCCCAAAAATTTGAGTCAATTATAGCTGAATTTTTGAAGCCATCTAGATAACCATAATTTGATTAATGATACTCAGCATGGATTCCCAGGGTCGTTCCCGCCTATCAATTTATTAATCTTCTTCACTAAACTTTTAGGCTGTTGATTACGATAAAGAATTCGATATTTTTTTTTAGACTTTAGTAAGGCTTTTTATAGAGTACCGCACCAGGCTGAAAAAAGTGGCAGCTCTGGCATTGGGGAAAAGTGCTGTTGGATCGGTCATGGCTCCCAATAGGAAGCAAAAGTGTGCATAAATGGGGGTTTAAAACCGAATGGGGACTTGTAACAAGTGGTGTTCCACAGGGATCAGTCTTAGGCCCATTTTTTTTAAAAAAAAATCAATGACCTTGACGAGAATTACTAGTGATATGAGCAAATTCGCCGACGACACGAAATAGGAGGGAAAATTTATTCAAACAAAATGTCGTAGAACTTCAGGAAGATTTGACAAACTTAATTCGTGGTCAGAAAAGTGGCAGATGCAGTTCAATGTAGATAAATGCAAGGTTCTGAACCGGGGGGTCCATAACCCAAGCATTTTAAGTTAAATAACGAAAAAACTTAGCTATACAGATTACGAGAAGGACTTGGGGGGGATGGAAGCAGCAACCAAACCGATAGCAATGCCTAAACGTACGTAATAAGGCAAATAGATTACTGGGGTTTATATCAAAAATGTTAGCAACAGAAGTCCAGGGTTACATTACAGCTTTATACATCATTAGTAAAGGGCCCCACCTAGATTGCAGCTGTTTTGCTCTCCCCCCCTCTTTTTATGGGCCTATAAATTCCTTTCTTCTGCCGTAAAAGATACTTAAGCCTATTATTCATTCATTTTGGGTCATTTCTACTTGATCTAATTTCTTTATACAGGATAAATGTTCTTTGGGCAGCCTGTATAGTGTTAAGAAAACTGTCATAGTTGATACATCTCTTCGTTACCCCAGTCCACAGTTGATAAGTGTTCTCTAAGTCCATTATAATCTGCTAAGCAAAATCTGGGACCGTTACTGAGTTATCCCTACTGGCATACATCCATTCAATGCTAAAGGTAATTGACTTGTGGTCGCTTGAGCCGAGTTCCTCTGTAATTTCTAAATTATTAACAAGGCTTTCCTTGCTTTCCAGAACCAAGTCAAGTAGGTTATTTTCACTTGTAGGTTATGTTACAAACTGCTTCAAAAAGCAATCCTGAACTACTTCTAAAAAGTCGTTAGATTCAAAATTCCCTGTCAAGAAATTCCAATCAATCTGACTAAAGTTAAAGTCCCCTAGAATTACTACGTTATCGTGCCTTGTGGCCTTAAATTTCCTCCCAAAGTAGTCTCCTTGTTCCCTATCTAAGTTTGGAGGACGGTAAATCACGCCTAAAATCAACTTTTCACACCCTCTGAAAAATTCTATCAGACAGACTCTGTATGTGTTATTTCAGACTTTATACCCGTTTTATGCAACAATTTAAATGATCACGGACATAGAGTGCCACCCCACCCCCTTCCCTATACTTCTGTCTACTTGGAACAATTTAAAACCCTGAATGTGACATTCGGCAGGCAAGTCCCGATTTTTCATATTAAACCATGTCTCAGTTATTGCAAAAACATCAATATTACCCATACTTGCAACTAATCTCCAACTCGTCCATCTTATTCCTAGCACTACGACTATTGGTATAATATATATTTAAGAGACCCTCCTTTCTCTTTACCCTTCCTGCTCATTTCTGTTTTTCGACTATACCTATTACTGTCCCTGTCATCTAGCGTCTTTAGCTTTCCACTATCCACCTTATTCTGCCTATTACTAGTCCTCCTAGAACTTATAATATTACTACACTGGGACTTCACTGTTTTCCCCCAAAACCCATATCACTAACTATTTCTAGTTTAAAGCACTAACAGCTCCCTCCACTGCAGTTGCCAGTGCCCCACCCCAGACCTGGATAAGTGAACCCCATCCCTGGCATACATGTCATTTCTGCCATAGAAGAGGTCCCAGTTGTCAATGAATGTTACTGAATTTTCCTTCAATATTTGTCCAGCCAGCAATTGACACCAATTGCCCTGGACAGCTATTCATTTCCAACTCCTCCCCTTGGCAAAATACCACATATGACAGGGTTCCCACCCTTCTTCCTAATTATTTCTATTGCTGACCTAAACCTGCTAGTCAGGTCCTCACTCCTACGTCTGCCAACATCGTTGCCTCCAGCACTGAGACAGATAATAGGATTGCTCCCATTACCTCTCATGATGTCGTCCAGACGGCTAACAATACCCTCATCCCAACCCCAGGAAAGCAAACCCTCTGTCTCCTACTCCTATCATTCAAACGAAAGCCCTATGTTAAGTAAAAGGACACAAATGAAACTAATGTGACATTTTATTGTGGCAACGTTTCGCTCTCCAGGAGCTTTTTCAAGCTCCTGGAGACCGAACGTTGCCACATAAAGTACGTGGTTGCAATGTCCTTTACTACATATTGTCGTAATTCTACCAATATTAGCGAAAGCCCTATCCATGTACCTAACCTGGCTGCCCCCCAACAACAACAATGTTTTTACCTTCCTTGGTGTCGATCGTCGTGACGCTTCCGAAGTCGACTCATTCATCGGTAACGGAGAATGGGTTCGATGTTTCCACAACATTCTCCTGGGTCTTCGTTGTTTCTACCTCTCCCCCCGTCCTCTTGATCCTTAACTTTGTCCCATGCTTCTAGATTTTTTTGGTTGAATAGGGTTGGTTGTCCCTTTTGGATTGTAATTGATAAATTTTTTAAAATAGCTGGAAACACTTTTTACAATCAAAAGGGACAACCACTATTCAACCAAAATATGTTGGTTCTCCCTTACCATGAAAACTTTGTTGATATACCTTCCTTTCTTAAGTTTTTTAATATCAAAAGTAGTATTTAAAAATCTTGATACAGTAAAAAGACTTTGAAAAAAAATTTCCCCCAAAATGCTGACGGATGTGTCTATAAGATTCCCTGTAAAATATGCGATAAAGTTTATTACGGTCAAACTGGTAAAAGTCTTGAACAAAAGATTAAAACAACATAAATATAGCATTAGAACTGGACAAGATTCTAATGTTCATTTTTTCATGTGAAGATTTTAACCATCCAATTGATTTTCAAAAAGCTGAAAAGTTGTATCAAGCAAGTCCATGGTTGAGAGGAATATAATAGAATCATGTTTCATAAAAAATAGTTTTGAAAATAATATGAATATTTCTTTTGGTTTATATAAATTGGATTCATTTATAATTAATAAAATTTGGGAAGAATTTAATGATAAATTGGACTAATCTTAATTCTTGGGAAGAGTTTCAGGTCCTTTCTTATGTTTCTCTTCACAGAGTCGTGAGATGTTACGCTACTGTGAGTGTGGTCTTTGTTAGTATGATGTGACTGTGAGGTGTAGTATTGCCCCTTTATAAGCCTTCTTGTCATGTTTCCTTTTATAGTTCCTTGATAATGTATAGTCACGAAACGCTTGGGAAATTTCCCCTATTTTTCATAATGAGGTGTTGTGGGTGTTGTCTTTGTTAGTGTGGGTGTGACTGTGAGGGGTATTCTGCCCCTTTTTAAGCCTTCTTCTCACATTTCCTTTTATAGTTCCTTGATAATGTGAGTAGTCACGAAAGCGCTTGGAATTCTTCTATTTTCATAGTGGTTGTCTTTGGGGTTATATATATATATATATATATATATATATATATATATATATATATATATATATATATATATATATATATCATTCATTCATTCTCTGTCTTTGTCTTTATCTTTCTCTCTCCCCTCTCTCTCTCTCTCTCTCTCTCTCTCTCTCTCTCTCTCTCTCTCTCTCTCCTCTCCTCTCTCGCTCTTCTCTCCAAAACGTAATCCACATCACTTCGTTTTATTCAAATAAACTCAGCAACAACTTCTCCCCCTCCCCCAAAAAAAAAAAAGCACAAGAATCAATATCCTCAGTCACGTCTGGGGTGTTGCAAATTCCATTTAAGGATTCAAAACAAAAGTACAAAGACCCAGCTGAAAGAGATCTGCAGTCGTATGTCATCGAAAGCACAAGAAACGTTAGATATGCCCGGAAAATTCAGCTATAGTTCAACTTCAACTGAGCCACCATCACTCATAATACAGCAAACAGCTACAATCGTTTATAGAATCAGCACTCATTGACTCAGGTCATGTACCTCATATATATTACGTCACTTAAAATTCTGCTGAAGTAACTCACCTATTGAAGTGCATACCTTCACGAACCCTGTAACCGCGCACAGACGCACACACACACACATACACACACACACACACACACACACACACACACACACACACACACACCCCTCACACTCTCACCCCCGCAGATAGTTAAACAGATATGGAGAAAGAGAGATTAATTTTCAAGAACTTTTTAAAACCCCTGGAAAAACAAATACAAAACACAAAAAAAAATAAACCCCCATTTTTTTTGTTCCAAGTCAGCTCAGCTATCAAGTTTCAGGATGCGCCGCTATGCAGTGCAAAAACAAAAACACTGCCTTTTTTGTGCCAGTATCCAGAGTGTATCGAAATATGTAACGGAGAAACAATGTATTAACACTGGGTTGAGGATCACCCTCACAGCTCTAAAAGATACCATTACACTTCGTCATGCCCCAAATGGTTGCCCCAAATCTTTTCTGGGGAGAATACAATTTTAATAGTGTATTCTTTGCCTTTTGCGCAAATAGGCTTCTTTTATTCCTTTTTTAAAAAAAATGTCTGGTGAAAATAAAGGTTTGCCTTCAAATTTATTCGCCCCATTAAAAATTGTATTTTAAGCTCCCAAACTTAAATTTTGTTGTTATCAAATATAGTTGTCAAAAACACGAATAATAGCCCAGTTCAGTCGTGTTTATTGTGTCGGTCCCTGGTTCTTAGATAAATAGTGATTACAGGCAAGCGTCTTGTCGATGCGATCCCTAGTGTCTAATGGGTTTCATGCATTCGTAGGGACAGTAGACCAAACTTGTATAAAAACAGTTTGAGAATGTTTTGGGGGAATCCCAAAACCCAGTATTCCCCAAATTTAAAATTTCCACTACATTGATACACTCTTTTAAAATCGTATCGGTAATGAGTTTTTTCACAATAATGTGTTTCCCTCGTGTTATTCTAAAAATACCATTATGGTGCATAAATGTGAATTCTACTAACATTGGTGATATTCGTGCACAAGTGCGCCTTGGTATTCAATTGAACCAGGATTCAAAGTTTATGTTTTGATCTTTGATAGTGTTTTTTTCAGCGGAAATAACCAGTAGTCTTCTCAATATTAATAAATAAAAAAAAAGATAGCACCGTCATTTTTTGGAAAATAATAATTTATATCTAAATTTCCCGGGGATTTGATCATATGGAAAATTCGGGAAAATTTAAAGGATATATACAAAAATTTTATGGACGTGATTGGTTCAAAACTGGAAAAAGGGGCAAATTCTGGGGGGGTTTTTGGGTTCTTGGGTTGTCCTCTTCCTGCAAACATCTCGAGGGGGACTAAAAATTAAGATAGTAAATTTGCCAATAAAAACCCCAAATTGGAAAAGATGAAGCATTAAAATGTTTCTGTTTTTAAAAATTTCCTAACAAGTCGCGATGTAGACGGAATTGAGTTTCAACAAAACAAGTGGAAAATATTTATTTTGTATCAAACAATTTCAAGCATGAATGCATAATGTTTTGGGAGAAAAATAACCGAAACATGAGAAGAAAACGTATCAAAAAAAAGTACAAAACAATAACTATCTGCAGTGTCAAGACCCCGGAATACTAAGTTTGATTGCTAAAAATTTGAGCACAAAAAGCCTATACCATATCGACTTTCAATAATACACTTGTTAGCAGCATCCTGAAACCCTCGTTCAGTTGTGGTCTCTAAATTATCTAAAAAAGGGCGAAACATAAAAATGATTTAAAAAAAGCGATATCAAAATCTCAAACAAATAATTAAAAAAAGTCTCGAAGCACTGAACCTTTTTCTTTTTCTCTCTCTCTCTCTCTCTCTCTCTCTCTCTCTCTCTCTCTCTCTCTCTCTCTCTGAGTCGAAACAGACTCAGCAAATTAAAATAAAAAATGGCCTGTCTCAATCTTTCAACCATTTTTTACTTAAATCTAAAAAACAAAAAGGGAGATGTTTTTCAGGTTATTTACATTCAACAAAATATTATTTAAATCGCATTTCCTGCCTGATAGCCAAACGCCCCCCTTTTAGTAAGGTATGTGATTTCACTAAGCATGAATTTTTTCTGGCATAAAATATGGATGGGAAAAGCTGTCATGGTTTCCTTTTAAGTTCAGTGTAAGCAGAAAGAGTACACAGGTTTGATGTATTTGGGTTTAAGTCCCAAACCCGGTATATGTCGGACTTCTGCGATCTAAAAAAGTATCCCCGTACTGCT
>WNWK01058764.1:0-10362 GCA_009830355.1 Cherax destructor | reverse complement strand
TCAGGCCGGATTGAGCCGGGGGGTACAGTGTCTGCACCTGAAGGAGGGGGTTTAATGTTCAGTTTATAACTCCTTGAGTCAAGAGCGCAGAGTGTGTGGGTGGGAGAGCACTTGGCCTCCACCGCTGGTGAAGGATGCTGAAGGAAAGACCTACGTTATAGAACAAGCTTTACTACTGGGACAACGTGTTATCGCCGACAAAGCTCCACGCAGAGCGAAACATCGTCTCAGAATAAACTTGCTCCTCGACCCAAGTCATTTCTTCTAAAATTCCCCGATGTTTCAAAAGCCACTTCGATACCGTAGAGTGTTGCTCTTCATTAAATTATATTGTGATGAATTAAGCACATGTCGGTAATGTATACCAATGATATGCACAAGGTCTATTAATAATAACCTTACAGTATAGTACCGTCCCTCAGTATATAAACTTACGTATTCTGAATTAGGTTCCAAAATGAAAAAAACTTATCTTTTTTTTTCTTTTTAAGCCAGATCTTGCAGACTTAGCTCATCTGAGAACGATGAGTTTGCAAAACAAGCCAAGCTATTAGATTTTTAACTTAACTCCGAGAAAATTAGTCCAGATATCGCAAAAATGAAAACATAATTTATTGATGTTCTATATTACTAAATGCATTTAAGTTGGCTTTATTACTAAATGCATTTAAGCATTTAGTAATAAATCCAACGATTAAGGATATAATAACTGACAAGAATATACTAAGTGAATGGTAGAACTGCTGTTAGGAGAATTATAAAAGAAGAGAGAGAGAGAGAGAGAGAGAGAAGAGAGAGAGAGAGAGAGAGAGAGAGAGAGAGAGAGGAAGAGAAGAGAGAGAGAGAGAGGAGAGAGAGAGAGAGAGAGAGAGGAGAATGGAGAGAGAGAGAGAGAGAAGAGAGAGAAAAGAGAGTAGAGAGAGAGAGAGAGAGAGAGAGAGAGGGGGGGGGCTGAGGTAGGTTGTGTGTGGGGTGGGTAAGGGTTGTGGAATATACACATTAAAGGATCATCATGGCTTTACGTACATCAGCTCTGAGAGTCCTCACCATTACCTCCCACAATGTTACACTAATGTAATCACACTACTCAAATCATTTCCTCTCGTAATATTCGCAGCACTGGCAGTAGAATGTATCTGCGTTATAATATTATAACCGTGTTTTGGTCTTCTGTATTTCAGGTATCAGGGAGGATATCCTGAACGGTATCTTGCACGGTATTCTGAGCGGTATTCTTGCACGGTATCCTGCACTGTATACCGTACGGTATCCAGCACGGTATCCTTCACTGTATACCGCACGGTATCCAGCACGGTATCCAGCACGGTATCCAGCACGGTATCCTGAACGGTAAGAGGGTTATCCATCGTTGCTCATCGGGCAGATATACAGCATCAGGCTCTGTAAAGCACTCGTGTTTCGACATTATCTGAGTTTAGATTGAGAGGCTGTCAACCTTATATGACCAGATATTCCTCTTGTTAGTTCTCTCTCTCTCTCTCACCTACCAGACCTCACACCACTGCCTCCATACCCCCTACCACTCCAACACCACCACACCTATCACCCCTAAGCCACATACACTCCTACCACAACTACCACGCCCACGACCACAACTGTCACACCCACCCACCCTACCACAGCTACCACACCCACCACGGCTACAACACCCCACCCCACACTCACACCATACCCCATACCCCCACCGCAACTCTGCACCTCTCACAGTGAAGACGTGTTTTGTGTGCTCTCTGTGAATCTGAACAAGATGTCCTCTCTGAGCATCTCTACCAGCAGCTAAAGGAAGAACTGAGGGTAGCTAAGCTTGAGATACAGCGACTGACTGAGGAAAACAAGAGGATTCGTAGTAATCCTCCTGTTGAGAATCCTCAAGTCAAGAAAGGAACCTGGACAGTGGCTGGAATGCATGGGACAAAGTTAAGGATCAAGAGGACGGATAGAGAGGGAGAATCAACGAAAATCCAGGAAACTGTTGTGGAAACATCGAACCGATTCTCCGTGTTACCTGATGAATGTGAGTCGACTTATGGGAGCGTCACGACGAAGGTAGGTAAGGAAGGAAGGAAGGTAAAACATTGTGTTGTTGTTGGGGACAGCAGGTTAGGTACATGGATAGGGCCTCTGTTTGAAGGATAGGAGTAGGAGACAGAGGGTTTGCTTTCCTGGGGCTGGGATGGAGGATATTGTTAGCCGTCCGGACGACATCATGGGGGTAATGGAGCAATCCTATTATCTGTCTCAGTGCTGGAGGCAACGATGTTGGCAGACGTAGGAGTGAGGACCTGACTAGCAGGTTTAGGTCAGCAATAGACATAATTAGGAAGAAGGGTGGGAACCCTGTCATATGGGTATTTTGCCAAGGAGAGGAGTTGAAATGAATGGCTGTCCAGGGCAATTGGTCATTTCTGGCTGGGCAAATACTGTAAGGAAAATGCAGTAACATTCATTAACAACTTGGGACCTCTTCTATGGCAGAAATGACATGTATGCCAGGGATGGGGTTCACTTATCCAGGTCTGGGGTGGGGCACTGGCAACTGCAGTTGAGGGAGCTGTTAGGCTTTAAACTAGAAATAGTAGTGGATGGGTTTTTGGAGAAAACAGTGAAGTCCCAGTGTAGTTAATACCCATTTTCCACTTGATACATCGATCATGTCTCCCTCATTCTTCGTCTTACAAGTGAATGTAATTTTAGGGTCTTCAATCTTTCTTCATACGGAAGATTTCTAATGCTATGTATTAATTTAGTCATTCTACGCTGAATGTTTTCTAACGAATAAATATACATTCTGTAATATGGAGACCAGAATTGAGCTGCATAATCCTAGGTGAGGCCTTACTAACGATGTATAAAGCTGTAACATAACCTCTGATTTCTGTTGCTTACACTTCTTGGATATAAATCCCAGTAATATGTTTGCCTTATTACGTACGCTTAGGCATTGCTGTCTTGGTTTAAGGTTGCTGCTTACCATAACCCCAAGTCCTTTTCGCAATCTGTATGGCTAAGTTCTACGTTATTTAACTTATAAGTGATTGTATGGACACTCCCGAGCTTCATAACCTTGCATTTATCTACATTGAACTGCATCTGCCACTTTTCTGACCAGGAATTGAGTTTGTCTAAATCCTCCTGAAGTTCCCTGACATCTACGTTAGAATCAATTATCCTACCTATCTTCGTGTCATCGGCGAATTTGCTCATATCACTAGTAATTCTCATCAAGGTCATTGATATATATTATAAACAACAACGGGCCTAAGACTGATCCCTGTGGAACACCACTTGTTACAGATCCCCACTCGGATTTAACCCCATTTATGCACACTATCTGCTTCCTATTGGTGAGCTATGACTGATCCATGACAGCACCTTACCCCAATGAGATGAGCTGCCACTTTCTTTAACAGTCTTTGGTGCTACTTCATCAAAAGCCTTACTAAAATCTAAATAAACAATATCGAATTCTTTATCGTGATCAACAGCCTCAAAGCTTTACTAAAGAAGGTTAATAAATTAGATAGGCAGGAACGGCCCTAGTGAATCCATGCTGAGTATCATTAATCAAATTATAATTATCTAACTGGCTTCTAATAATATCAGCTATAATTGACTCTAGTAATTTGCCACAATTGAGGTCAGGCTTATTGGGCGGTAATTTGATGGTAGTGACTTGTCTCCTGCTTTAAAAATAGGAATTACATTAGCCATCTTCCACATATCAGACAATACACCTGTTTGAAGAGATAAATTAAAATGTTAGATATTGGTTCACAGAGTTCCATTTTGCATTCCTTAAGAACCCTTGAAAAAGCTCATCAGGCCCGGCGATTTATTTTGTTTCAGGTCTACTTGTTTCATAACATTTTGCTAGTGACTGTGATATTACATAATTTATCTTCTTCTAGGACACTATAAAAATTAATTACTGGGATATTTTAGTGTCTTCCTGTGTGAAAACCGAGAAAATAATTATTAAAAATAGAGCACATATCATTCTCCTTGTCAGTAAGATGCCCAGAGTTATTTTTAAGGGACCTATCTTATCCCTAACTTTGTTCTATAAACCTGGAAAAACTTTTGGTTAGTTTTTTGAATCCCTAGCAACTTTAATTTCATAGTCCCGTTTAGCTTTTCTTATCCCTTTATTAACGTCCCTCTTAATGTCAGTATACCTGATTTATAAGATGACCCTCACCTCTTTTAATGCGCTATAAATTCCTTCTTCTGCCCTAAAAGATATTTGAGCCTATTATTCATCCATTTTGGGTCATTCTACTTGATCTACTTTATACGGGATAAATGTTCTTTGGGCAGCCTGTATAGTGTTAGAAAGCTGTCATATTGATAGCTCTTTTCGTTACCCCAGTCCACAGTTGATAAGTGTTCTCTAAGCCCATTATAATCTGCTAAGCGAAAGTCTGGGACCATTACTGAATTATTCTTACTATCATACATCATATACGTCGCTTGTGCCGAGTTCCTCTGTAATTTCTAAATTATTAACAAGGATTCTTGTTTGCCTAGAACCAAGTCAAGTAGGTTATTTCCCTTGTAGGTTCTGTCACAAACTGCTTCAAAAAACAATCCTGAACTACTTCTAAAAGTCGTTAGATTCTAAATTCCCTGTCAAGAAATTCTAATCAATCTGACTAAAGTTAAAGTCCCCTAGAATTACTACGTTATCGAACTTATATATTACTACACTGGGACTTCACTGTTTTCCCCCAAAACCCATACCACTAACTATTTCTAGTTTAAAGCCCTAACAGCTCCCTCTCCACTGCAGTTGCCAGTGCCTCCACCCCAGACCTGGATAAGTGACACCATCCCTGGCAAAACATGCTTTCTGACATAGAAGAGGTCCCAGTTGTCAATGAATGTTACTGCATTTTCCCTTAAGTATTTGTCCGCCAGCAATTGACACCAAGCCCTGACAGCCATTCATTTCCCAACCTCTCCTTGGCAAAATACCACATATGGGCAGGGGCCCACCCTTCCAATTTTGTCTATTACTTCTGCCAACATCGTTGCCTCCAGCACTGAGACAGATAATAGGATTGCTCCCATTACCCTCAATGATGTCATCCAGATGGTTAACAATATCCCTCCATCCCAGCCCCAGGAAAGCAAACCCTCTGTCTCCCACTCCTATCCTTCAAAACAGAAGGCCCTATCCATGTACCTAACCTGGATGTTCCCAACAACAACAATGTTTTTACTCCTATGTGTCATCTGTCGTGATGCTCCCAGAAGTCGACTCACATTCATCGGGTAGCATGGAGAATCGGTTCGATGCTTCCACAACAGTTTCCTGGATTTTCGTTGGTCCTACCTCTCTCCATCCGTCCTCTTGATCCTTAACTTTGTCCTATGCATTCCAGCCACTGTCCAGGTTCCTTCTTGACTTTGGAGGATTCTTAACAGGAGGATTACTACGAATCCTCTTGTTTTCCTCAGTCAGTCGCTGTATCTCAAGTCTTTAGCTAACCCTCAGTTCTTCCTTTAACTGCTGGTAGAGTAGCTCAAGAGAGTGACATCTTGTTCAGATTCAGGAGAGCACACAAAACACGTCTTCACTGATGCTAAGTCAGGTCACCACTGTGACCTAGATTTAGGAAAGGATATAGGAAAGTATTGGTTTGGAAATAGGGTAGTTGATGAGGAACAGTCTGCCTAGTAGGGTTATTGAAGCAAAGGATCCTGGGGTAGCTTCAAATTTAGGCTGATAAACTAAGGAGTGAGAGGGGTTGGATTTGAGGAATTGCACATGACAAATAGAATTATCAAACTTATTTGGGTAGCATTAGAAGATTGGGTTGAACAAATATTCTGTTAGTGGGATGGAATGTGAAGGACTCCAAACGAACAAGGAACAGGCCTGCTGCAATGTTCTTTCATGTTCCTTGCAACTTCCAATACCCAACAACTTTCCCAGCACCGAACACTCCCACACCGTACACCCCACCACACTGTACACTACCGCTACCTTCATACACCACACCATCTTAAAGGAGACAGACACATGGGCATTAAACTACACCCAGTGTCACCGACGTGTATAGTATGCAGAGTAGTAGAGAAGATCATCAGGAGGAGTGGTGGAGCAATTTCCTGAAAGACACAAGCTTATGAACGACAACAAGCACTAACTTAGGAAGGAAAATCCTGTGTCAGAAACCTACTGGAGTCTTTAAGACAAGGCAATAGAAGTAAGACACGAGAGAGAAGGGTGGGATATACTGCATTTTCTTGACTGCAAGAAGGCCTTCGACACAGTTCCTCAAAAGACGTTAATGCAAAAGCTAGAGTATTAGGCACCTGCTAACAGGAAAAGGCACTGAAATGGATCAGAGAATATCTGACAAACACCGTCGTGGCACGTGACGAGGTGTCGCGCGGGCGTCTGTGACGATGGGTTCCACACGTCAGTCCAGGACCTGGTGCTGTTTTTTATATATGTGAATGGCATAATGGAAGGGATAGACTCAGAAGCAGTCCTTGTTTGCAGATGATGAAGATAATAAGGAGGAATTAAATCGGTCGAGGATCAGGCAGGACTACAAAGAGACCTGGACAGGTCGCGCCTGGCCCAGCAACTGGCCTCTTTGACAAATGTAAAGTCATGAAGATCGGGGAAGGGCAAGAAGACCGCTTGACAGAGTATAGTCTAGGTGGCTAAAGACTGCAAACCTCACTCAAGGAAAAAGATCTTGGGCAAGTATAATACCGAGCACATCTCCTGAAGCGCACATCAATCAGATATCTGTTGCAGCATACGGCGTCTGGGGAAACCTAAGAATAGAGTCTCGATACCTCAGTAAGGAATCGTTTAAGACTTTGTGTTCATATACGTCAAGCCTATATTGGAGTATGCACCACCAGTTTGGAATCCACACCTGGTCACATTCAAGAAATTAGAGAAAGTAAAGGTTTGCAACGAAACTAGTTCTGAGTTAAGGGTCTAACGAAGAAAGGTTAAGGAAATCGGCCTGACCATTACTGAGAGGACAGAGGTCAGGAAGATATGATAACGACATAGCAAAATACTGCGAGGAAATTGCCAAGGTGGACAACGACAGGATGTTCCAGAGATGGACACAAACAAGTCAAAGGGTCATGATGTTAGGAAGTATTTTCAGCCATATAGAGTTGTCAGGAAGTGGAATAGCCTAGAAAGCATGTAGGTGGAGGCAGGAACCATATAGTTTTAAGACGAGGCGATGAAGCTCATGGAGCAGGAGAGAGAGAGACCTAGTAGCACTCAGTGAAGAAGCGGTGCCAGGAGCTATGACTCGACCCCGCAACCACAAACAGAGGAATATAACACTGAAGGCAGGCTGGCTCCATTTTTACGTATATTTTCAATGTTAATTCGTTCCATACTTAATAAACATAATTAATCCATTTGTTCTGTTTAATTTATATAAATTTGGCTTGTCAATTGTGGTGATGATTAACAATCTAGTTTATCACTACAAATTATAACATCACATCATGAATTAATAATAACTTTATATAATTCAATACTTGTTCTTGAACAATTTATGAAAATTTATTAAATTAACTTTAAAATATACATTTATTTTTTCAAATTTTAATGAATGTTTTACAATACCTATTACAATATGCTTCCTATAGGAATGAAAAAATGCATGCAGGTTCCGTATTCTTATCGAACAATTACAGTTTAAAAATAAATATTAATTACACTTTATGAAGTGATGAGATATCTCAGTAGTTCACTAGTGTCAGCAATTTTGTCGAGAATTTTGAGTCAAGATCATAAGAATCCTACCAACCCCTCAGTTCAGTTTGGAGGTTACTAGGCTTCTGACTAGAGCAGTGGTTCCCCAACCTGTCTGATCGAAACTCCTAGGCTCGCATACCTCTAGGGTTCGGTGGAGATCAATAATGATACAAAAGTGAAATAGCGTTATGAAGCACCGCATCTTCAAGAGCTGTGTAATGACAAATGGGCTCTGAATTCGAGGTACTTCTCTGTACCATTCTAACGTTCGGTTCCTGCTAAAGGTGCTGAATCGTATTTTTGCCTTCCGTGTCAGGCAGATTGCTTCGAAAATTCGGAGTTCATTCTCATTTTGACGTACATGGCCGATATCTCGATGCCTCAGTCATCTCAGTCGACAGATGCAGGGCGTAGTGGCGCGTCAATATCGAAGCGGAAGAAAACCTGAAGACTTTTAAAAAAGCTACTGTTATTGAAACGACGAAGAATGATAACTTCGCAAATTCTCCTGCTGGACGACTGTAAAGATCGAAGACGTAACGGAATTCGGAGACATTTCTGTACCCGGGGAGCTGAAGCAAGCAATTGTCACGCACTTAGATGGAGCTCGCAAGTCTCTGGACGGATACTTCCTCCACCAGAGTCATATATCCAGCATGGGTGAGACAGCCGTTCAGCGTTCAGTGTTGCCACACCAGATGCAAATGATGAATACCTCGACGAAATCATTAAACGTCAGAGTCAGGTCTAAAAGCAACTCTTCAGAACAAGAAGCTTAGCTTTGTGCCTTTCTGGTTTCAGAAAGCGACCCTTAAGACGTTTAGAAATAAGGAGGGAATCCCTTGGCCGACAGTGGTAAGAGGCGCATCCACAATTCCCTTGTGACTATTGGCAATTTTTAGTTCTTCAGAGCTTCGTAAAGTTATTATAAACAATACAGAACACAGAAGATACATACAGTAACACAGAAGATACATACAGTGACACAGAAGATACATACAGTGACACAGAAGATACATACAGTGACACAGAAGATACATTCAGTGACACAGAAGATACATAGTGACACAGAAGATACATACAGTGACACAGAAGATACATACAGTGACACAGAAGATACATAGTGACACAGAAGATACATACAGTGACACAGGATACATACAGTGACACAGAGGATACATACAGTGACACAGGATACATACAGTGACACAGAGGATACCCCAGTGACACAAGATACATACAGTGACACAGAGGATAAATACAGTGACGGAGGATACTACAGTGACACAGAGGATACATAGTGATACAGGGGATACATACAGTGACACAGAAAATACATACAACCAATACTGTGAAAATAGGATCTACAGGGACACAGAGGATAAACACTGACACAGAAGACATATACAGTGACACAGGATACATACAGTGACACAGGATAGATACAGTTACACAGAGAATACATACAGTGACATACATAGGAACAGGATACATACAGTGACACAGAGAATACACACAACCAATACTGTGACACAAAGCATACATAGTGACACAGAGGATACATACATGGACAAAGAGAATACACACAGTGACACAGAAGATACATACAGTGACACAGGATAAATACAGTGACGGAGGATACATACAGTGACACAGAGAATACATAGTGACACAGAGGATACATACAGGGACACAGGATGCACACAGTGACACAGAAGAAACAGTGACACAGAGGATACATACAGTGACACAGATGATACATACATGGACACAGAGGATACACACAGTGACACAGAAGATACA
The DNA here is from genome assembly GCA_009830355.1 of Cherax destructor. Lineage (NCBI taxonomy): Eukaryota > Metazoa > Arthropoda > Malacostraca > Decapoda > Parastacidae > Cherax > Cherax destructor. Next base: position 788 of record WNWK01058764.1, on the reverse strand, counting down.
TACAGTGACAGAGGATACATACAGTGACACAGAGAATACATACAGGGACACAGAGGATACACACTGACACAGAAGACACATACAGTGACACAGATACATACAGTTACACAGAGGATACATACAGTGACACAGAGGATACATACAACCAATACTGTGACACAGAGGATACATACATGGACAAAGAGAATACACACAGTGACACAGAAGATACATACAGTGACACAGAGGATACATACAGTGTCACAGAGGATACATGCAGGGACACAGAGGGTACATACAGGGGCATAGAGGATATGTACATGGGCATAGAGGATATGTACATGGGCATAGAGGATACATACAGTGTCACAGAGGATACATGCAGGGACACAGAGGGTACATACAGGGGCATAGAGGATACATACAAACAATACAGTGACACAGAATACATACAGTGACAGAGGATACATACAGTGACACAGAGGATACATACAGTGACACAGAGGATACATACAGTGACAGAGGATACATACAGTGACACAGGATTCTACAGGACGCAGACGATACATACAGGTAATATACCAGATCAAAAATCATTAGCACTGAAGAACTCTAACTGGCCCCTGCTAAACGTTGTAGTAGTAGTAGTAGTATAGTAATAGTAGGAAGTAGTAACAGCAGTAGAAATTAAAATAAGTAGTAGTAGCAGCAGTAATAGTAGTAATAGTAAGCAAATTAACGGGAAAAATATGGTTGCTATTTTTTTTCTGTTTAATAGGTTTGAAAATCATTTGAACCTTGTTACCAGG